>QVOA01002520.1:0-46544 GCA_014825685.1 Pseudomyrmex cubaensis
GAGAGAGAGAGAGAGAGAGAGAGAGAGAGAGAGAGAGAGAGAGAGAAAAGAAAAGAAAGGAAAAAAGTGTAGGAACAAAAAATGCTCAATACACAAAGATGGATACACAACTTATTTTGCAATAATACTGCGTTCTACTGAATTATCGATTGACTATACGAGAGGTAATTTATGCGTTGTATTACACCGAGATTTACGTATATGTAACATGCTAGAAGACAGACCAATTGAGCATTCACACAAAATTTCTTAACGATAAAGCAGACAATCATAAAAATTTGCTTTCTGTTTAATCGCAAATATTACGTGCAAAAAGAAGCTTTTAGCTTGACTACAAGTTATAATAAAACATAACAGCATTTAAAAAATAAGAAAGAAAATGTACAAGAATCCACATAAAGTGGAAGAGTAAGGAGTACATGTGTAACAACAAACATACTTTTAAAATGTATTTTAAAATCGATATAAAATATATGAAAAACAGAAGAAAAGCAGAAAAAAAATCGATACAAGTGCTTGTAAATATTTTGCACCAGCGAATAAATGTCGTTGTGTTGAACGAGAACAACACACAATTGAAAGTCACTATAAACTCAAAGTGATCGATGAGTCGCTGTCAGGATATCTTATTCCGAGGAGAAGCTAAGAGTTGAGAAACGGAAAGAAAAGACGGAAGTAATAATACGATGTTGTTTGTTTGGCAAAATTGTCCGTAAGAAATCGTACAAACCGACAGATAATGAGCAGCCATAGGCCGCGAGATGATACATGGTGAGTTTGTAGCGGAATTAAAGCGGTGACAAATCGAGATTTTTCGCCGTCTTACAGCATAAAGACCTAGTGCGTATATTATATTAATTCATAATAATAATACATCCGCATTAAAACTTATCTTTAAAAACAAGATCTTTTTATAAAAACAATAGAATAAATAGAGAGAAAAATTATAAACTTTTTTTTAATTATGTAAACTTCAAATAAATGCATAATATTTAGAGTAACACGAGATACAAGTTAAACGTTAAAAAAAGATTGTAGCATACACAACTGAATATAATTTTATGTTACTTGTTAATTTAATCTGGTTTTTGTGAACGTATTCATCTTCTTGAAATATGTCCGAAACGACACTGTAGATCTTTTTTTATTATTTAGTTTTGTGTTTCAAATTCCATTGAAGTTTATAAACTATTTTTCTGTTTGTTATCTTATCATATATGCGACATTTCTGTTTTGTTATCTAAATAGATTTAACATTTTGCTTGCTGTGGTTTAATCGTACGATCAATGGAGACGGAAGTATGTGACGGGAGGTGACTGAGCGTCCTCGATGGCGCGTATTTCCGACGAGTTGTCAAAAAATGGACACTGTCATATGTAGCGAGATATTTCCATGTGACAAGATATATTTTTTACTTCAATTGTCGGACGTAGGCGAAAGATTTACTTTTCTCAGACATTTTAGGTTTTTATAACAAGTGGTTTGTATATTTGTTGATATTTTTTATGTACTTGATATTTTTTACTTCAATTGTCGGACATAGGCGATGACTTACGTCAGACAATTGAGGCAGCTATAAATACGACGTGATATTCGCAAAGGTTGTTCAAATTTCACTCGCAAAACAAGTTTATTATTTTTATCTTCAAGATACACGTACAATATACATATTTTGTTTTTATTCTATTGTTTGTTCATTTTTAATCGCACAAATCATCACGCAATTTGCATAATCGTTATCATTTTAAGTGATTTTTCCTACTATTCACGAATTCCAGTTATGATAACGTACCTATAAACTGCGAAGATACAACTTATTTCGTAGTCAGTATTATCTGACTATTCTATTTTTCTCAAATACAGTTATTTTGAATAATATCATCGATGTATATATACTAGTGTAGGTATATATAGACACTTAATCTTCTGTACATCGGTAATTTTTTAATTATACATTTTTATTAAAAAAACTTTATTTTATATATCTAAAAAAATAATCACAATCAGAGTTAAAATTATCTGATTTTATTATTTTCTTCCCTTTCGTCAGAGATGAAATTTTTAATTGCTCGATGTCCGGACATTTTGATTTTAAACCGCGCTACACAGATAAATTGCGACGTATGAAGAACAAATCTATTCATGCAACGGTCGACTTAACGTATTAAACGTGGAAACATTCTTTGTACACATAAAAATGTGTGTGTTGCAAATGTCTCCAAAATAGATTAACAACATTTTTTCTCTGTAGGTACTAACGCTATGATCATTTTACTGCACGGATTGATTTACAGATCAGATCAGAGAGAAGACTTTGAACAGTACTGAATATTGTGAAAGAGAGATGCTTTTTCCTATTTTTAAAAAAGTCTACTTTATGAAGCTTGTTTTGATCTCGAAAATGCATCAGACAGTTAACTGCAATTATTTCGTAACGTCTTAATTTCCGACTTCAATATTTTTAAAAGCTCTTAAAAGATTGCCGGAAATAAGAGTTTTATCAGTTTTATAAGAGCAACCCAGGCTCAACAAAACATTTGCGAGTTTTTGCATTTCGGGAACGGCAACAACTCCAGTTAAAACTCCATCTCCTGCAAGTCGGTGGTAGAACTTTCAGCAGCCTCGCATTACAAATCGTCTCTGTCACCAGTCACGGTCGACGACAATATTCAACTACATGAAGCTAATTTGAATAATATCTACGCAAATATTCCATTTTGTTTCTCCAACTGACTTTGCGCTTCGTAGTCCAACTTTTATCTTTTTTCACATTATTTGCATCATAATCGCGTATAGAGAAATAAGATTAGCAGAGTTATATATATATATATATATATGTGTGTGTGTGTGTGTGCGTGTGTGTGTGTGTGTGTGTGTGTGTGTGTGTAAAAGCAAATATATGTCAAACTGTCAAACTGCCTAACTGTCAAACGTAGTGTTTGTGTGACACCTTGTCAAGGTATAGTCATTTACAGCATCGATGATCTTACTGTGATCAAAATTTTCTTTCTACCGAGTCATGTTTTGAGATTCGAAAATAAATAGAATTTGCATGAAATCATATGGCGAATAAGATGGATAAAGCAACAATTTATAAATTTTGACCATTATAACAATTGAAGTGCGTGCTGATATATTATTAAAAATTAATGAGAGTGCTTACTTTAGCAAGCTGTCATACAAATACTACGTGATAATTAGTCAGCGTTTGACATTTGTTCATCCGAAGAATGAAGCTTGCCAACAGCGATGTGATACTGCTGTTTATCTATGCGCTATCTATGCGTCGTTTCGGATATTTAATCTTTCATATATCTAAGAGACAAAACAGTCACTTTTCAACCTAGACATCATCACCTCGATCGTTTAATTCTCGGCTCATAATTCAACAAGACAAGATCACTCAATGACCATACAGCACCGTAGAAAGCTTAAGTCGCGCGCAAGATCGATTTGTAGAGAGACGCGACAACGATCGGCTAGAATCTCATTTTAGCCGGAGTCAAGTTTGATCTCGTGTTACTTCGAGTACGTCGAGCGAATTGCAAACTGGATTTCCTCGGTTCGACGATGACCCGTAACCCCTCCGAGTTTCCAGGTCACGATTTCCGCTCGTGCCGCTGAAAGTTACGTACGTTTCTGTAAATTGTCTGAGAAAATTATTACGGTTTTTCTTGTGCTTTTTTAAATGCGTTAGTTTAATGAATGTTTTTCAAATATTGTATTGAAACGAAATATCAAACTACAATTAAAATACTAAACATATACATACATAGGTATACTTGTACATATATTTGCTTTTACACTCACATTTACACATTTAAATCCTTGTAAACCTCATTTTTTCTCAATTTATTTATACAGTGAAACTTCGTTTATCTGAACTTCTTTTATCTAGAACTATCGGTTCGTATAATAGAGGTTGAGCCTCGGTTATCCGAACTATGTTGTCACCCGATCGGTCCGGATAAACGAGATTCCATTGTATCTATATTACATATTGCTACTATATATATGTATATATATATATATATATATATGTTTTTATGCGGATATTGTATTGTTTTTTTTTATTAATCATGTATTTATCTGCAAATATCAGCACTATTTTTTTTATCAATGTTTTAATTTTGTACATAAACATTTACAATATATATGAATTTCAAAGTAATATTTAATAACAAAGAAAGAAATAATAAATGCAATAGAAAGCTAATCTGTTAGTGATAATATAGTGACTATTCAGGTTATTATTATTCAGTTTTATCGATTGTAGTACGATTAAAACGTGTGTGTTATCTATAAACTCTCAGCTGTAAAAGTCAAAAACCGACTAATAATTAAAAAGAGAGCGGCTTATTTTTAAATTATTATATTTGAAGATAGAAGTGAATCTAATAAATTCTAATCTATAAGATACGTGCAAAAAAATGAAGAATCTATAGATGATCCATGTTAAAAAAAAGGGAGATATAGTAAATTATATAAAAGTGTAATTATAAAAGATCAATAATTTATTTGTACACGTATATTATCTTTTACAAATTCTTTGAGTTGCAAGAGAAAGTCAAATGTTACTTATATAAACAGAACATCGCCTGTCCCTTACTTAGAGCAAGCGCAAGAAGAGAGGTCGAGAGGCAGTGTGAGGCCGTCACGGGAGATAAACATATGAGAGAAACACTAAAAGGGAGAGAAATTCGAGACTGGCGGAAGCACGAAAATATATCTCAGGAAGAGACAAAAGAAAAGAAGGCGGAAGTGTGTTTTCCTTCGAAAATGTAAAATTGGTTTGAGATTGTAAATGGAAAATGAGGAAAGCATATGTATGCTTTCGCTTTTGTTTGTATGTGTGTGTGTCAGTTGTTCCAATACATAAAAAGCGGAAAGAGTATCTTTAGAAGAACGATAAATCGTGAAATACAAACAGAATCAATTGGTTGGGGCAATCTCAAGTATATCGATCAGAATAATCGATACTATGTTATGATAAAAATGACAGGTATTTCTCTTTCCAAACTATTGTTTTGCATTAAATAAGTCTCTACTTTGTTTATTATATCTATATTTCATTACTGTTTTATATTTATTTGAAGTAAAGTCGAAATATTGTGAAGAATAGAATTCAGAAAAATATTATACAGTTTCCTTTTTTTATAAATTTGATTTATTAAAAATTTGTGATATATATTATTACATGTATATTATTTTCATGTACGTTTTTTAAATATTTAATAAAATTATAGAATAAAGGAAATCTCTGAAAAGGTATGAAGTGTATTTATATATAGCAGTAAAGTGTTTCATGCAAACTTTTAAAGTATTATTGTGTACAACACACACACACACGCGCGCGCGCACACGCACGCACACATATGTACTTCAAGTATTTTATTCACGTTTGGAAATTGCAAATCTCTAGGAAGATTCCAAGCTTTAATTTGATTCCAGTTTTAGGAATCGGGGAAATAGTAGCGATCCGAAATGACACTCAATTATTCATTCGATTCGGCAATTCGATGAGAATACGCAACTTTGCACGTGAATATCAAATGTTTACCACCTCTTTCCGTTTTATAGAACACAGCGAGAATTAAAGCGGAAAGTACGAAAGTAGCAAGTTGTGCGATTTGTCAGTAATAATAGAATATAGAAAAAAGAATAGAGAATGAATGAAAAGAGGTATACGGAATGAAAGTAAGAAAAATGGGGAGAAAATTAAGAGATAAACAGAGAGAGAGAAAGAGAGAGAGCAAGGGAGAGAGAGAAAGAGAAAGAGAGAAAGAGAAAGAGGAAGAAGGCTCCGGCGAGGGCCGCTCGTTTCCATGAACGTAGGATACTGTTCACATTCTCTTTAGATTGATTGGCTATTTTTCTCCCTTCCTGATTCATAGATATGTCTTCACGATAGTCAGCTATTTGATCGGTGTCTTCATATTCGCGACGATCGTTGGCCAGGTCGGTAACGTCATTACCAATAGAAACGCAAATCGTCTGGAGTTTGAGAGACTCTTGGACGGCGCCAAAACTTATATGAGGCATCACAAGGTACCGGGCGGTATGAAACGACGGGTTCTCAGGTGGTACGACTACAGCTGGTCGCGTGGCAGAATACAGGGCGGCGGTGACATCAACACCGCTCTCGGTTTGCTTCCGGACAAGCTCAAAACCGAGTTGGCGTTGCACGTGAATCTCTCAGTGCTCAAGAAAGTCACTATTTTCCAGGTAAGCTTTTAAACCGCGTTAAGGTGACTCTTATTCACTCTTGGTAAAAATTTTTTTTAAATTTGTTTCGCGGCATTCCTAAATATAGTTTTAATTGCTAAAAAATATTTATGTTATTCGTGCAATTATTCAAGTAATTCAAGAATATTTATAGGTATTTCTAACTTTACTATAAAGAAGAGATTTATTTGCGTAACTTTTGTTTGCCTAAGTTTTGCGTGGTGGTTCCTGTTGGTAATACGGACGACATTTGCATGATAAAAACGAAACAAAAAGAAAAAAAAAAAAAAACAAGCGTGGAGAGTTACACGCTATCAAAAAATTGAAAAGTTAGTCAAGAGCATTAGATAAAAAAGATGTGTAGAATCGTTATTTTACAAAAGAAATAATTTAGAATAAATATGAAGATTTGTATTGAAATTATCTTTCTAAAAATTATATTTTTTCAAAGTTTCCAAGATTTTACATGTTGTTTGAACTTTTAAGATATAAGTTTCCTTTTTAGAACTCAAGGCCAGAATAAAGTGTGGAACATAAAAAAAGTCCAATACAAAGAATAAGATAGATCTAAACAGTAGCTCGCCGGAAGGTAAATGGAGCGTATAAAGCGATATAAAGCGAAGTGCTGCAAGCTTTTGAGGCTTTTTTAAAAACTTTTAGCAGAAAAGAAATAGAGAAAACATTACAACAAAAATTTAAGGAAGTTTCTTGCTAAGCAAATTTATTTGAAGTGTATCTGATGATATATGTATTGTACATATATCATCAGATACATATATTTAATTGAGATCATTGTTAATTTAAATGACATGATCACGAGACTTTTTTCTCTTACTTAGTCAAACAAGAAAACTAATTAAAGTTGTCGAACATAGTTTGTATCCTTTCGTAATAGATTTTCGTGAAGAACAAAGCCAAGAGAAACTAATCTTACAATTAGTTCAACTTTCTCAATATACACAATAGTATGAAGCGTTACTGTTATTTACTCAACACATAGATACAACTTTTTTTATAAATATACTATTCGATAAATATGCGTACTCTTTGAAAATTAATTATATATACTAATATATATATATATTGATGTACGTATACACTTTCAATATTTACCAGTTTACTTGCATGTATATGTTTTTTTTAAATTTTAATTACAAGAAATAAAACAGTAATTTATATTGTGAAATTATATTACGTCACAGAGTTTTATTTTTCAACAAGTGATATTATGACACAATTAACGCTACATTAAAATATTGGAAATTTTGTATTTTATGTCAATATAAATTGAATTTTTTTTATCAAGTCTAACATTTTCAATAAAAAATCTGTTTATTTTACTGTAGCTGTACATGTACTACTTAAAAAATCGGAAAGAAATATGCCACGTGAAATATCGTTTTTCTACCCATCATTTTACTTGTGTAAAATATCAATCAAATTTATCTTTTGATAAAAAAGTAAGATGATAACAAAATATCTCTCTTATTCATGTTATTTATATTATTAACTTGTAACGATTGTTCTAATTAATCGATTGGGAATAAGATTAGAAAAGACTTCAACAATTGGAGGATAAGTTCCGATCGAAGAAAGAGGGTCGTATTTTTGACTCAAAAGCGAAATAGACGCGTCAAAATCGCTGATTGACGGTTTGCGCTGTTGATCGATGATCGAACGAAATATTACGACAAAAGATCGAGTCAAGCCAGCTTTCTGTTATTAAAGAGCTTTCTGATAACTGACCGAAAAAAGAAATCATAATATTTCAATCATTTGTCTCACGACTACAAGTATTTTTTTTCAAAATGTATTATCAATTTTCTAAGAAAGTAATAGGAAGCTTTTTTTGCGGTGATTGCTAAAAGATTTATGAAAACAAAAATAAAAATCGTGAATATATATTCACAAGAGATAAAAGATGTGGTAAAAAGATCACAAGTAGAAAAAGCTTTGACCTTTAAACAGAGTTAAATCTTTAAAAATTATTATAATTTATATATATACATATATTGTGCATATATATATATATATATATATATATATGTATATATATATATATGTACATATAAAAATTAACCCGTCGTCACCACACCTCAATCCAGTATACGTTGTCATAACACTGGTGCAATTTTGCACTTCGCTTGTTTGAAATTGAATAACTTTCCAGTAATGAGTTGATAAATAATTTAAAACTATAAAAATACGAGTAAAGAATTCTCAGAAATTAAATGGAATTAGTTAAAACTGTCCAAAAAAAAATTCTTCTTAGTGAAAAATGAAAAAATAAAAAGAACTTTTCGAAAAAATCGTGTTTTTCCAATTTTTAGTGGTGCACATATGCACCAGTATGGTGACAACGGGTTAATATCGCTTAAGCAAATCGATAATGTCTTACAGGAGTGTCAACCGGAATTCCTTCACGATCTTGTGCTAAAGATGAAAGCCTACATTTTCACCCCCGGTGATTCGATATGTCGAAGAGGCGAGGTCGCCCGTGAGATGTTTATAATAGCCGACGGTATTTTGGAAGTGATCAGCGAAACTGGCAGAGTCCTTACAACAATGAAGGCTGGAGACTTTTTCGGCGAGATTGGTATACTCAATCTTGACGGATTGAATAAGTAAGTAAAATCTCTCTTGCTACACACACACACACACACACACACAGACACAGACACGCGCGCGCGTTTGTTCAAAATGCGATCGCAACACGACTCATAATTGATGATTATACGGAGTGAAAAGAGATGGTTTCTATCTTTATATACAAGTGTCGCATTATTTTACAAAAGATTGATTGATACTAATTGAAAAAGCCTATTATTATTTTTGAAAAACTAAATATATTTATTGATTATATTTCAAACCAAGTTTTACACATAGTGAAAAAAGACGCAAAATTATTCATGTTAACTTTTTCTTGCAGTTTATTTGTTATATCAAATATTTATTGTATACTTATTCTACTAGCAATATGATCTAGTAATGTTCAATTTTTATATTTAGAAAAAATGGTCGATTTCTAAATAAATTTGTGTGTTACGGTAAAAGTCATTTATGACTCAACTTCATAATTCTTAAAATGAGAGTTAAATGCAATAAATGAGCAAACAATGATAGAGAGACTATCAAAGAACCGAGGAAACTTCGAAACAATAAACATTGATAGATATTTATAATAGATATATGTAAGAGCTATATATATATAACATATATATTTGTAAATTTTTTAGACGCACAGCTGACGTTCGTTCGGTAGGTTATTCCGAACTGTTCAGCCTTTCACGGGAGGACGTGCTAGCTGCAATGAAGGATTATCCGGAAGCACAAGAAATCTTACAGAATCTTGGCCGGAAACGACTGATGGAAGCGCAAAGAGTTGCGCGGGCATCGCGCCAACCCACGTCGCCTGGACACGATTCATCCGATAACAGTACCGGCAAGAGGATTGTCGATAAGCTGAAAAGTGATGTAAAAGGCTTGAAGAACGTATTAAGAAAGAGCAGACGCAACACCCGACCGGAGGAGAGTCTGGAGCTTCAACCACTTACGCCAAAATTGCCGGTTCTGAAAAGGCAGCAGAAGATCGACGACGGTCAGGACTTGTCCTTGCCAAATAGCCAGGAACCACCGGTATCACCGTTAGGCGCTGGTCTACCTCTGCTATCGAGACTCAGACTTCTGAAAGAGAAAGAGGAAAGAGAAGAACGACGAAATTTAATGGATACACCTTGTCACACCGCAGAGCAGGTGCAACAACAACCGCCGCCATCGGAGGCTTTGAATCCCACCAATCCGAATTTACCGTTCTTGCAAAGGATTCTCTTGCTGAAAGCGAAGAACGAGGAGACTGGCCAAGCGGAGAAGGAGCCGCTTACGAAAGAACCCCTGTTGTCCAAAAACAGTATTCCCGAGGAAACGCAGTCGGACGAACAGCCGTCCACGTCTACTCAGACTAATGCCTGCACCGCGACTTCCGCTGTGATGTTGGAAGCCGAAACGCGAAAAACTAATGTAATCAAAAAGCCTTGGACCACCCTGAAAAACGCGTCTTTGAAAATTCCCACCAAAGAGAATTCGCCTCAGAAAAGTCCGCCGACCAGAAAGCTACAACAGACCAAGATGTACGCTTCCGTCGATGACCTTTCGCCGGAGTATTGCGGTCTTCCGTTCGTTAAGAAACTCAAAATTCTTAACGAGAGGCAAAAGCTGGCCGAGCTGGAGAAGGCGGTTAGGAGTTCGTCTCTCGACTGCGGCGAGAACACCGAGCCGGAATTTGACAGTAATCTTACAAGAAGTCACTCGGAAGCCTGTGCCATTGAGTACACCAGAAAGTTGGCTAAATACAATCAAGTAAGCGATTATATTATTCAGTAAAAAAAGGTTCGCAAATGCGTATATCTTTGGCGAATAAACAAGAAGGATTTACTATTTAAAAATCATAGAACACTAATTAATGCCTACTTATTGCCCATATTTGCCCATATTTATTTACAGGAAAGTTACTAGAGTCGAGAGAAACCGCGGGAATTACCGTAATGTAATTCGATCATGTAATTCCTAAAACTTCCTTATATTTGCTTGCTAAATAAAAATAAAAAAATTTCTCAAATAAATAATAAATAACATTGATATGTCATTGATAATTATTACACGCGGAAACGCGTGAAATTATAATTAACAATTCAAATTATTAATATGACGAACAATTATAATTTTCATTTTATTATTACGATCGACAGACAACAGCTTCGGAGCAATTGTCGCCGGAGAACGAAACGCTAGAGAGGCGGAACCTAAAGAGTATTTTGAAGAAACTGTCAGCCAGCAGTAGGACCGGCAGCAGCGAGACCTCAGCAACGAGCACGCCAGATCGCGAGGCCGCGACCGCCGAGCTCAAAAAGCTGATGAGAGCACCGACGATCGAGGGTTATGCAGCGCGGCACTCCAAATTGTCCAAGAGTGTGACTTTCAATAAGTACACGCTGCAAAGCCCGCCATCCGAGCGGTCCTTGTCCGAGTGTCAAGATCAGCCGTCACTGCCACCGCCCAATAAATTCAGTTTCCGTCCTGTAGGCAGTGTCGGCGTCTTGCAAACGGTATCTCGAGAAAAGGAGTGCCTAGACGAACTACTGTTCTCTGGAGTCGCCGACGTCATCAAGACTGGTCTGGCAAGTAACGCTGCGACTGTCATCACTTTCTTTCTTCCTGTTTTCATTAGCTCGATCATGTTTTGTAATTGCTTGGTTGTCGCATGCGCCAAAGTGGTTTTTGATTAAGAACGGCGTCGCATCTTGTTAGCACGAGAAAGAACCAACACTTGAAAACTACGGTTAATCGATACGATATTTTTATTTTATCAGCAAAGTATTAAGTTTTATTTTATATTGACGGACAAATATACACGTACAGTTTACATTATTTTTAATTTTAAATAATTGTTTTTATTATTATTGCTTGCTTTAGGTATTTTATTTATTTTTTTTTGGCGTTATCTATATATCTACAAAAATTTCCTTACAGCACGAAATAAATTGCTGAACGTAGTTCGCTCACATTAAAACTATATACAACAAGTAAAACCTCGGAAATTAATGTTAAATTGTACGTGTAAAGAATTGCTTTGACATATAGTAGCTTTTATATAGTATAAATTTGTTTTTGTTAAAGCTACAAAATAATTTAATAATAATAATATAATAATTTTCTCTTTAGATAAAATAATTTTCTGTTCTCATTAACGAATGATATACGCTGTTCTGATTAATCGTACCGTTGTTTTTGACATTGCAGGAGGCTATACAAAGCAAATTTGAGCGACATTTTACGTCGCTGGAGTTGGAAGTTCGTAAACGCGACGAAATAATTGCGCAGCTGCAGACGCGAATACAGGAACTGGAGCAACAAGAATTGCACGGCGAGGACGATTTCGGCGGGGACAGTACCGAGCACGACGCTTCCATGGAAGAAGATCTCGATGATGATCACGATGATGATCATCCTTTCATGCGAGACAGTTCTGTGGATACCGTCCTAACTACGAGATTGCGCGACCAACATTCGTCGATCGGTTCGAGTTCGCGCAGCAGACGATCGTGGGAAGAGCATTCGGAAAAAGAAACCCTGGAGTTGCAGGAGTTGCCTAATTCGATAGTGCCTCAGAGACTGTCGTGCGAGGATGTGGCGATCGACTTGGAATCAAACAGTGACAGCAGATCGGACGAGGAGTTCGATATCTACAGCCGTCGCAAGGATGACAGCGACGAAGGTGACGAGGAAGACGACGAGGAAGACGAAGATGAAAAGATTTTGCGGCAAGATGGCTACAATAATTGGGAAGTTGCTCTACTGGCGAAGCAACTCGAAGCAAGAAGAAGAAGCGGCGACAATGCCAGCCCGGGTTCCTAGCGCATTAATGAGATTCTAGAAATACTGTGTTACCTCACGAACACAATACGCTCCGACGGATGGTGCAACCCGCTGGCCGGGTCCAGTGGTAGTGCAGCTTTTTGCGAACACGATCGTCGTCCGTATTCACAGTCAGACTTCGATTGTACAACAAGCTACAGCGAGACTATGATGTAGTCCCGTTCATATATTCTTGTCGCGATACTTTTTTCTTTTATCTAATTTATTGTCTTGGTATGAATTTAGTTTTCAGTATCTGTGATAGGTCTCCTTAATTAGAGATAGGCTGGCGATCTTATTTAATAAATTATTTCTTTTCACCAAAATTCTCTGCCAAAATGGACAGAATATTACGAAAGAGTTTTTATATTCATTAATGTAACAGTCATTTTTTAACAGTCAATCAAGTCTTTTTGATTTTATTGGAAATGAACATTTAATCGACATTTTATATAATGTTTTATATAGCAACTTTGCATTAATTGTATTGTAGAAAACGTGTGTGTATGTGTGTATGTATGTATGTGAGAGTACATATATATGTATGATAGTTTTTATATTCTTTCAAAAACTAAATTTTTGTTTTCTTATCTTTTCTTTTTTCTTCTTAGTTTTGTAATTTTTTTGCGACAAATTGCCAAAAGAGCTCAAAATATTTGATTTTTTTCAATATTTACATTCAACGAATGTGAATTGTAAATATTCACAGGTGTGCCTGAAGAAATATTATAATATGAAATTACATACTCAAAACTTATATTTTTTTTAACATCTTAATTGTACATGATATCTCAGCAAAAGAGCTATGAGAGACATTATTTTAAAATGAGAATCGAAATTTGCAAAGAAATGTCGATAACAATATATTTAAACACCAGTATACACTTGGAAATATTGTAATTACCTTGTCATTTCGTTAACAATGTTTGATAGTTCTGCATTCCGTGTTACTTATTCAATCATATTCCTGAAAAGCTGCACCGCACGAACAACGGAGATACTAGTCGGTTGTATAAAATAAGATAAAAGAGATAAAAATAATTTTAGAAAAATCAGAGAAAGAGAAAAAAATAAACATAATTTTAATATAATTTTAAGCGACAAAATATGAGAATATATATATATTAGGTATACTGACCAGACCAAGCTCAATATTTCTAGAGTCTTTACAAGATATATCTATCATGAAGCAACAAATATAACTACTAAATTATAAGGAAAAAGAAATTATTAAGATATTGTATATATTAGCTAATAATTTTATTTATTTATAAATGAGAGACAAAAGAGAGTATATATATATATATATATATATATATATGTATGTGTGTGTGTGTGTATATATAGGATTATGAAGAAAAAGAATAGGAAATATAAATAATACATAAAAGTTAGTGCAAGAATCTGAATTTTATTGGATTACAGAAGGAAGAGCATTTTAGATGCTGATATGTACCTATTAGAAGGACAAAAAGAATATACAATAAAGAAAATGTTTTCAATCGTTGCGATTGTTGTTTTATTTCTATTTTAGTATAATAATTTTGATGAATTACACTTTCATCATAGTTGTCATAGTTTTTTATATAGTTTTATACAAAAACCAACTATATATATATATATATATATATATATATATATATATATATAATTCGATTAAAAATACCTTAATTTAGTAAAAATAGATACAATTTTATTTTTTTTTACTAGAGATTTTATCATATTTAATATATACACACACACACACACATATATATATATAAATACACATGTATATGTTTTTGGATTTTTAAATTTTAATTTTAATCAAAGAATAAAGAAACGTTTCTCTAAAGCCTGTATTTTTTGGCATAATTATTGTTACATTTGATGGTGACAATTAAATCTTGTTAAAATTCACAATTTAAATCACGCGCTTTAGGTGAGCGTTGTGGATTAAACGATGTGGACACGCTGAAGTAGCGCCACATAAAGTCTCTACATAACCTGCAATCATAATAATAACAAAAGCGTCGCGAGAGTGGCTTTTGGCGTCAAATATCGTAAATTGTTTTCTATCTAACTCGTCGATTGCACGCGGTTTGTTGGTGTGATGTCGAACACATGAGCTTTGGCGAATAGTGTCGGCAAGATGGGCGACATACGAGCTGGTTTAGATGACTTGAAACTCGATGGTGCTTTATTTGCCAACATTAAATACTACGTCAGCGGTGAAGGCGATCCTAAGGTATATGTCTCGACATTTCCCGCGTTTTCACATGGTCGATGGATTGGCAGTAAATTTGGCAGACGAAACAACTTTCAAATTTACTGTTTTTGTGATAATTACGCAATATGTTGAAGAAAATATGATTCTATTCAAAAAAACAATTGTACTGACCTATGGAGGTTATAAGTTTTGAAACATCACACTTAACACATTATTTTTTATTCGGTAATGTATAGGTATAAATATATACATATTCATAATATAAAAATGTTAATGTATATTTAAATAAAGTTAAATGTTGAAAATTTGAACATCAAGCAATGATTTTAACATTAATCATGGCTATTTAAAAAAAATTTTAATTTAATTATTGCGCAATGTTAATATTAAGTACTTACAAGTTGCAAAGTAATTGTTTCAAATTATTTTTAGATTTTGAATTTGCTGCAAGAAGGTGGAGCTGAAAGATCAAATTATTTTAGCGATTTTGTTACACACTTGATAGCAGGTTACGAAGCACTAGAAAATGATATTTCTGAAGCAAAAGACCTATATCAGATTCCAGCAGTTACACAGAATTGGATCTTATATTCTGTTAAATGCAACAAACTTCTACCGTATCCTTTACAATAAAATATATTCTTTTATAATATTTGTTTTTTACAAGATAACATCGTTTGAATTGAATTTCAAGTATTTTGGCAAGTAGTTAAACACTTAACTTTAGACTAATGTAAGACTTTAAATTCTCTCATTCAAATTTTGAAAAAGATTAAAGCCATTTAAGAGTCAAATATCAATAGGTGCACGAGATACTAACAAAATGCAAATGTATTTTCTTTAATTAAGTTATTCAAACAGAGCGCAATACTTTTCTCCAGAAGAAGATCAATTATTCTCAAATGTGCGTGTCTGCCTATCGCAGATAAGTCGAACAGACAGCAAGTCACTCTGGGCAATGATAACATTGCAAGGTGGGAAATGTCAGCTACGCTTGGATAAATATTGCACTCATCTCATTACGGGCAAAGCTAGCGGTACAAAATATGAAACTGCCATGAAACATCATATAAACATTATAACGCCTGATTGGGTAACAGAATGTTGCAAAAAAGGTGCTCTTGTGAGCGAAGTGGAGTATCATCCTAGGTTGCTTGTATCTCCAAATAGTTCAACTGCTATGATTACTGGATTCATGGACGAAGATATTGATAATAATGTTGCACAAGAAGAACAAGACAGAACTAAGGCCATGTTGGAGCAGCTCAAACAACGGATGCCATGGAATCAGCCTAGTCCACCAGTTTCGTCAAGTGCTTCTCACAGCCTTAATACAAGCAGCACGATAACCGTTCCTTATTCGACGAACGGACAAAATACTGTACAATCGCAACAGCATCTTCGATCAATTTCTTCAACCAATTTAAGCACTTCCACAATTATTCCGCCAATTTCCGATCAGAATATTGTCGGCCAAACCACTTGGCTTCCACAGCCGTCTCAGCAAAGCAATATTTCTCAACAAATGAAAGTTGTGACGCCGCAAATGCAACAGCAAGAGCTATCGCCCCAACAACAGCAAATAAATATGCAACAATTGATGCAACAGCAACAATTAACGCAACATCAACAACATATGCAACAAACATCGTACAATCCACAACAACTTCTGAATCAACAATCGTCTCAAGTATCATCTCAACAACAGTCATTAATAGGAGGACAGCAAGAGCAATCACTCGGACAGCAGCCGATGATTGCACAACAACAGCAGCAGCAGCAACAACAACAACAACAACAACAACAACAAATAAATTCGCAATTATCACAGCATCAGTTACCTGCTCAACAACAAGCGTTATTAGCGTCGCAACAAAAGCAATTAAATCAACATCAAATCGTTCAACAACAACAGATAAATCAACAGCAGTCATTACAGTCGCAACAGCCACATTTGGCACAGCAACAAGTGCATGTAGCCCAGCAGCAACAACAACAGATAGTAATGCAACAACAACAACAACAACAACAACAACAACTGTCTTCTCAGCAATCGACGATTGCGAGTCAGCACCAACTGAATCAACAGCCAGCTTCGTCATCGCAGCACGTCACTCCGGAACAAAGGCAACTAATCTTGTTACAACAGCAGCAGCAGCAACAACAACAACAACAAAAGATACAACAGATTTCGCAGCATTTACAACAATCCGCTCCGCAGAACACTCAACAGTTTGTTCTAAGAGATGGTCAATTGCAACAACAACCGCAGAATCAACAATTAGTCGGACCGAATCAGCAAGGATTTATTTCGGTACAACGAGATTCGCAATGGCAGCAACAGCAGTACCACTTGCAATTGCAAAGACAGCAACAGCAAATTGGCGCTCAGAGATCTGGAGGACAATGGAATCAGCAACCTCCTCAACCTCCTAGACAGTTGATTCATTTGGATGCGCAGACGCATCAGCAGCTACAACAGATGAATACACAACAGAGAGCTCTGTTTATTCAAAGACTTCAGAGGCGGCAAATATCGCAGAGGCAGATGCAAAGTCGTCAGGCGCAACAAAGCTCACCACATATCGTTATAAGGAGTCCTGGTAAACCGGTACAACCGGGCAATCTACAATGGGTTCAACAAGCTCGGCCGCAAATGATGGGACCACAACTTGCACAAGCCACCGGACAAAAACCCGTCGTGCATCCCGGCGTGCAGCCACCAGCGTTAACTCCAATAAATTCTTCCAATCAGGTTATTGTGCCAGCCGGTCAGAATGTTCAAGGATTACAGGCGTCTCAAACGTCAGGACAGACATTCCAACAGGGACAATTGACACCTCAGCAGTTAGCACAGCTGCACATGCAAAAGCAACAACAGATAGCTAGACTGCAACAACTGCAACATCTGCAACAACAACAACAACAACAACAACAACAACAACAACAACAACAACAGCAGCAGCAGCAGCAGCAGCAAGGCGCGCAACAACAGGATGCGTCGTTATCGTCTCTGTCAAATAACGCGCAAATCTCGCAAGATCAAGTAAACGTCAAAACAAAAACAGCACTGGCTAACATGCTAAATAACAGAATAATACAAGGTGCTGAAGGTAGCGCAGCTGGTCAATTAAGATTGATGACTGCGCAGCACAGACCTCCACCTCCTCCTTCACAAGATCCACAGCTTTTAGCCGCTTATCAAAGAAAGACTTTGGGAAATATAACAAACGGTGCTCCGTCGGGAGCATCTTTAAAAATGCAATATGCTCCGGTTATGCCACAACCTAAAGCTCAGTTTTACGGTCACAATCCAAATTTAAAACGTACGTATCTCTTCTTTTATTGTCGTTGTTTTTGTGTTATTATTATTTTTATTCTTATTTAACGTAGAAGTAAATTTATAACAAAATTACGGAGGAATATTTGTATTTTCAGTGCCACCAGACTTGTTTTTGTTAGGATGCATTTTCGTCATTGTTGAATACGACGTACAGATTCCAAATGAAACTTCAATCTGGAAACAAGTCATCGAAAGACACGGCGGCGAAGTAGAGCCGCAATATTGTACTCGCGCGACTCACGTATTAGCTGTTACACAAAAACATCCGATCGTGGTGCAAGCTTTGCGCGAGGGAAAACGTTGCGTCACCGCGCACTGGCTTTCCGACGTTGTCATTAAGCAGCAAGTAAATTTTCCTTGGCACGCTCTACATTTTCCAACGCCGTTTAGCTTAACCGAACTTCCCTGTGTCAAGCACATTGTATCTATGTCCGGATTTGAGGGAGAAGAACGGGCGAAAGTAAAACGTATGCTGGAAGTCTTGGGTGCAAAATACACGAATTACTTTTCCAAACATAACACTCTTCTTATTTGCAGAAGGTATTTGATCACTGCGATGTCTGAAAGTGTTGGCTATGGTTCAAACGTATATTATTCTTTATTTGTTTTATTGCGTTGCAATGATATGTAATATTCTGCTTTAGACCAGATGGACAAAAATATAAAAAAGCGCGCGAATGGCAAATTAGCGTTGTAAATGCACAATGGTTGACGGATTTGCTTTGCGGACAAATGAATGCTTTGCATCAACTCGACAGTCCAAAGTATCAGCAGTTCAGTTTGAACAATCCTTTCAGATTAGATCATTCACTAGTGCCTCATCTAATGGGTATAACAGATATTAGAAATATGAAAAAGTTTTTGTTACACCGTTGTATAGCAGATAATTTTCTATGCGACTTTTGTCTCTTTTTGTAGCTGCTTGGAAAATGCCAATAAATATTTCTCAAGAGTCATATGGAAAAGTAAAACAAGTCGCACAAGGTCCAAATTCGATTAGAAAAAAACTACGATTGGATGGTCCGCTGTTGAATAAAGATCCTCATCTTTTGGGTCTAGATGAACAGATTGTTGTTAGCAATCCTGATCCTCCGACGCCCGACAAACAACCGAGAATATTGTTTTCTGGTATAAATCCTCAAAAACATGCAAAGGTGCTGGTCTCGTGTTTTATGTTTGCTTGTAATTGAGAGAAATCTTTTGCTTACAATCTTGTATCGTTGTTCAGTGACTATATACGATCTATATATGATTTTCAGAGGATTCGAGAACTGGGAGGTGTTCTGGCTGCTAGCTGGCGAGACGCTACTCATCTTGTTATGTCAGCACCATTGCGAACAGTAAAGCTGTTGTGTTGTTTATCCCGATGTAAATATATTGTCAGTCTGCAGTGGTTACTCGATTGCTCTGCGAAGAACACATTCGTAGATGAGGGCGCATATATGCTCGGTGATGCAGAATTTGAAAAAAACTTTAATTTTAATATCGAAAAAGCTTTAGCGAGTCCCAATCGAGGAACAGTACTTAAGGTAACAAATTTCTTTCAATCTAATCGTACATAAATATTGATTGCTAATCACACACATGGCTATAATGCGATATTTTTTTCTTACCTATCTACGTACTAATTTAAACACACGATTGTATTTTTAATGTCTTTTTATTTTTTTATGTATCGAAACAGGGTAAAATATTTTATGCAACACCAAGTGTGATACCGTCTCCTTCAGCACTCGCGGAAATAATAGAAAGTGCAGGAGGCACGATGGAAAAGACGCGTAGATCGGTTGCGCAAATACAAGAATTAAACGCTGGCAAATTAAATTATATTATCGTTACCCATGAAAACGATCTCCATCTTCTTTCCGATGTCTTGCACGCAAATATCAGTAAGTAATTACGTAATTTCATTGCTTGTAGGAGTAAATATTTTTATCACGTGTGTTTTCTATTGTGAAGTGACAGACGATCTGTGATATGTAACGCTTACTCGTATATGTTAAAATTTCACAGATGTTCACACTGCGGAAATCGTACTAGGTGCAGTTGCACGACAATACTTTCAACCTGATTCAAATCAAGTTTAAAGTACGCAGATGTATACACGTCACTGTATTTTTATCTCTATTATGGGCCTATCAAGTCCTTAGCAAGTTATTTTCAAGATGATAAATCATTTACTTATATCTTCTGCTATGGGACAATAAAGACTATATAATTTTATGATATAAAAAGATGTTATTTTATATGTAATATTTTTGTACCTCTACAAAATACCAAACGTTTTTCAACTATGTAATGTAAAAAGTCCGCAGAAATGTGCAACGTCAATTTGGAAAAAGATAAAAAAAGAAGCAAAAAAAAAACTGAGTGTGGGATAAAGAAAGAGAGTTGGTGCGCTTCTTGTTTAGTGTGCTTCGAGCTGAAAAAAGGTAAAAAAACGCTGTCTCCTTTACAATTCTTTTAAAATTATAAGTCATAATATATCGCGAAACATATGCGCGCGCGCGCGCGTGTGTGTGTGTGTGTGTGTGTATAATAAATATTTCAATATATCTGGCATCCTCTACCTATATATAATAACTTACATTATATAAAGCGCGCGCGTGCGTATCACCCCGAGCACAAAAGTTTTTAACATATCAATTTCGAATATTTCATTCTCTTTTGTGCGTGTGCGAATTGGTACACAGAAAAAAGAAGTAACGTATAAAAATTTAAAAATGAAATTCTTATGCTATTGCACACTTTATATTGCATATTTCTTTAATTATTAACGTAGTCTTGCGTAGATAAAGAGTATCGTATCGAAAAGCTTGTCGACTATACAATATACTTTTTTCTTGCATTTGCATCAAAATGACACAAGTAGTTACGTAGTAGAGATTTGTTGTTGAATCCAGGACCTGTACTTGGCCACATCGACGAATACGACATATTGCATGAGATCGCAAGTCATCGCGTTGCGATCGAACAACGATCGCGAAACAACAGCGCGTAAGTAATAACGGCCTGTTTTAGCATCGTGAAGCACCAAACCGCTCCCGCTATCACCGTTGCAAGGACCACTTCCATCTCGTGAACCAGCGCAAAGAGTACGATCGGATGTAAAGTGGACAAATTGAGCGTCGCTCCGAAGACACGCCTCCTGCAAGTTGTCACGACAAATGACATCGTGAGATCATTTTTATCGATAACAAATTTATTCCGCCATATGATTATCAAAATACACACGCATACGTTAATATATGTATTGCGTGAGACAATTTTTATTATAATAATATATTGTGGAATGCTATCATATTGACTTGTTATATTTAATTTACCGAACGAAGATCTCGAAACAAAAATCACGTTTCTATGGATATTCTTACCTGACTGACTATTGGTACTCTTGTCATTCTTGGTTCCGCGAGATAAGCGTTACCGAACTCGTCGCGGCCCCATCCTACTACATATCCTGATTTGTTAACAACACTCTGAAGGTCAGGCGGACCCGACCACATGCAAATGGGTCTGATTCTAGGACTAAACGTGACGGATGTTCTTAGAACCAGTATTGCCAAGTCGGAATCGCCGTTCTTCTGGTGCGTATAATCGGGATGAAGTGTGTAGCTGGCAATCTCACGATTTACAGATCCTACCTCGCGAAAATCGCGCAGTCGATATCGGCCTAAAGATACGGACATTGCGCTAGGGGGTATGTTCACGTTGCTTTGGGAATCCACTTTAAAACAGTGAGCCGCTACAAATATATATGACATGTTTGCATCAAAACGTTATTTACGAAAATGCAAAAAACACCACAAAAAATATTTAAAAAGTTACTTTCGATTCTCGCTAAAAATCCTATTGGAATAGGATGAGATTTTCTTTTTTTTTTCTTCTAAATCTTTTTTTTTTCTTCTAAAAGAAGCTTGTATACATGCAAGAGCTTTTTCACGGAAGAACATACGAAAGATATATACGTATAAAAGTGTATTGTATCAAATTTCTTCAATCTTCTGACGTACCTGTTATAACGTGTTTATCGGTTAAAATAGAACCGGCACATTGAAAATCAAAACCGAGCCTTACGACAAAAATCGCCACCAACCAAGGCCATTGACCAGGCAATGTCGTCTCACCCTTGGAGATAAGCGGATTTATAATATTGGTAATAGTGCTAATTCCGCATTCGTTACTGTTTTGTTGGATCGAAGGATTCAGAAACACATTTCGGTTGATTCCCTCGGAGAGACTGACAGTAGACTTCAAAGTGGACTTTGTTGAACGTTGAATAGTAGGTTGCGTAGGACGTGATGTTGGTTTCCGAGTCGGCATGGAATAAGGATGTGAATTGAAATAAGGATTATGGGACAGCGGTATGATGGTCGGCGGGTACAGAGTGTGCTCCAAGGTGATGGAAGTTACTATATGTCCTACCGCTGAAAAAGAAACCATTATTTCAACAACACATTCTCAAAGAGAAAATTATATTTTATAAATAAAGAATTTAAGAAACAACTGTTTGCCTTTTTTCCTGATAAAGACTTGATGTTGAGAAAAAAGAAAAAGAATATAAAAAAATTCAAATATATCTTCAATTATATTTATGTTCTTACCACGAGATCCCGTACAATATTGCTGTTCATTGAACCATATCCCGGTTATTTGTGGAAGCGGTTGGGGCAAAGGAAAATAGATATGATATAGCAGTGGTCTGCTTTGTTGTACTATTCGGACAGACTCTTCTTTTGATTGAGCCAGTTCTAATCGACCAACATATCTCTAAAATTTAGAAATTATAGTATAACTTAAAAAATTTAACACTAGAAAGAAATGTGTAACTTGAAAAAAAAAACATTTAAAAAATTACGAAAAAATAGTATTATATTTACCGTAGGCAGATTAACGGCGATGCTTAAGGTCACTTTCAAATGAAGCTGAACATTTTTTGGTGGGGATGGGATCTGTATTTGTCCCATCACTTCTTTTGAGATAGAATCGGTTATGTACGAGAAGTATTGAGAACACGAATATTGTCCGGATACTTGTGCTAACGTACAAAGCAGCAACGCGACTAAGATAGAAATCTTAATCATCGTGAACCTTCATTTGAAAAATACAATAAACTTCTTAATGTTTTTACAAATGTACACATAATATTTATAAACATGGATGCAAGTTTATTTTACTTTTAAAATAAGTTAAAAGTTTTAACAACTTTTAACAAGTTGTATAAAATACGTACTAGTATTATTTAAAGAATACTGTGAATATATTTTTTCTTAATAATAATATAAAACTAATTATTTTATTAATTTATCATTTATACATGTATGTACATGTGTGTATAAATCATTATATATTTATCAATAACAAAAATTTTTATGCAAGTAATTTGTAACATAAAATATCTTCAATAGACTGAATATAAGATATCAGAAATCGTATTTTTTCCTTTTCTTGATAACATTTGTCAAAGACGAAATGTCATATTTATATTATATATGTATATTATGTTTTTATTGACATATTTTATATTATGTGCAATATCTAAAAGAAAACAAAAAAATTTCGATCAAAATCGATTCTGAACAATTACTTAATATTTAAATTTTACAAAATATTTAAATTATACAATTTAAATTTTAAATCGTTCATATTAAGTAAACAGCTAGATAAATGATTAACTGAGAAAGCAAAGTTTAAATTTATTATGTAAGCAGCAAGATGAAAAGAAAATCGATAATATTCGATTTATTATATACTTAATTAAACACACACACACACACGTGTGTATGAGCGTGTATCTTTATATATAAATTAAAGAAACCTGGAAATTTTAAATAAAATGTAAGAGTATTTTGTGAAATATACATGTAATGATGTAAGTAACTTTCACAATTTGACGAAAAATTGTTTCTGCTAAAAAAAATTGATTCAGATCTGAGGAAAATATCAATTTCGAATAAATAGAGAATTTGTGCAAATTAAAACTAGATCTCTCACACACACGCGCGCATACACAAAAAAGTGCGCGCAAAATCACTCTAATATTAATTCATGTTTTCAGGCTATTACGCTGAGAAGAAAAAACTTTACGTAAACAAATCAATAACTATACACGAATCAATAGTTTTTACTGCTGCACAATTTGTACATATTTTATTCATTCACCTTGCACCTTTGGTCATTCAGCCACTAACCCGGTGATGGCAAGTCACATTCACACGCCGTTTCATCAACCGGATTTTAAACTCAGGTAACGCGAATTTCCGCATATAACTATCGCGCACATTACTTTATTGCTCACTTTGTCACTTTGAATTATTCGGTGTGTTCATCCATAAGACTGACTTATAAGATCGAATTCTTCTCTGGAAGTGTCTGGATAAATGCTTATTATTTCCGTACTGAAAATACATTCTCGGATGGTGGGGCACCTTACTACCGCACACAGCAACCGTGAGTCGGATCGTGTCATTCGGTTTGTGGCACATCCATGGGCCGACGTTCGCGAGAAGGAAAAACAAACAGTAAGCGTGGAATATCCCCTCTTGGACAATTATATTGCAGCGTAAGAAGGAAGATCTGGGGAATCCGCATATCTCTGATGAATCACGATTATGATTGTTCATGTGTAAAGAGTATCATCGCGATTCATCAAAGGTGCAGCCAAAGAATTATATTGATCTATCTTTTCGATATAACGTGTTATTATTCTTCGATTAGTTACGTAAGCACACGATCGAAAACTTATCGCTACGCGATCACGTCTTTTTTATCTTTTGCATGTTTCCTCTTCACATTCTGTACCCGGATCTGTATGCAATGTGACTTTATCTCTCAGCCAAAGTGTTAGAATCTATGAGACCGAAGAATTGACTTTTATTATGTTTAATTCTTTACGCCGCATATATGTTCAGCAAAAATTATCAGCGTAGGTAGGTAATGAACTCATGTGTGTGTATGCATCTTTACACACATTCTATAACATTAATTTGTTCCTCTTCCAACTTGGACCATACATGCGCAGCATGTCACGTTACTCAGCATTCATAAAAATGTAAGTTAAATTAGCGATGCAGAAACAGAGTTCTACAGAGCGCTTTGAATGCTTCGGACTGCTTCGTCCGCATTGAATGTAAATATTTCTCAAATCGAAAAAAAATACATTATATACCGGTCGAGCATCCGCTGAGTCATAATATGAGAAAGTTTTCTGCGTCCTGAAAATAAAGCAATAGAGATTAACGTGAAATAAAACTATATATTGTAAGAGCCTGTAAGTATTATTATTATCATTGTTACAGTATCTACAATATATTCATGTATTTTTCTGTTATTTTGTTAATAATCAAAAGGCACGATAGTATTTCGCGTGATCAATATTATAACTTTATATTATATAGTTGAATTTTTGATTATATGTATGTTAAATGTAATTTAATTAAAATTGCAAGATGAGAAATTGAGACATTTTCCATTGAATTACCTATACTACGAAAGTTGTTGGACAAAAGATTCATGTGAATCAGCGGCGCGTTATAAAAGGGTCGAGATAAGTCTAAGCTCTTTCTTGATATTATTCGTTGCATAAACAGAAATAGATAAACTTGTGGTTGTACTTCCTGCAGCAGTGGGAAGGAAAAGGCGATCGTTGATATCTTTGTTCAAAAAGCAGAATTCATATTTAAGTTTACGTTTAAACAATAAATATGCAATTTTTTGTACACAGACAAATATAATAATGTAAAAAAAAACTACTGAAAATAAGGAATCATAAACTTAGTAAATGCAATGCGGTTTGCTGTTAATCTATAAAAAATTCTGCACGTTCCTCATCACTTTAAATTGTTTACACGTAGAATTGACTGCTTGTTTCTTGTAGTTATGGTATATATATTACGATACAATGATGACATACTCAAAAAAAAAAAAAAAAAAACTGTTTAAAGACATGAAACTGAGAAACAAAACGAACTAAAGAAGAAGATTACAGAGTCTAATAAACCATTGTACTCTTATATTGTCCAGTGCACGCGTATCTAATTCAAACATATAACGGGTCAAGCTGGATTTGACAGTGAGATGACTTTTTTGCTTTGTTCTATTGTAAAATCTGAAATTTTATTATAATTTTTTAAAATTACGTATTTTGCAGAACTTACCGACTCTTACATTTCCAAATATCAAAAGCTTCTGATAATTTGTAAATTAAACTTGTCTTAATAATCCCATGTTATATTAAGATTTTCGCAGATTTTATTCAACAACTGTAAACACATACTATATCTTTATTGTATGAAGATATGTAACAATGAGATGAGTATTGCGTGAAAGAGAATATGCTGTGTGTACACATATGTACACATAGTATCTTTATTTATATTACTATTATAATATAAAAATCCGTCTCTTCAGTTATATTATGTATATTACATTTAAGATAAAAAATCTGTAGTATTTACGCGGAAGGGAAAGAATATATTGCAACATTTTAACGCGTATATACTCACCTTGCTCTTTTTTATATATTTATAAGCAGTTCTTGTGTATGTTTCGCAACAATTGGGACACGTCTTGGACAACTTGATTAGTTTCCTTATTCTGCGTTTGCTTTTACTTGTTTTGACTGGTTCTGAGAACATCACGCAAAAAAATCCAACTAATTGTTAAAAATATTTCTCATGCTTCTTGCATGCATTTAATCATTTTGTAAATTTTCTTTATCACAATATTACATCTTTGCAATTACATATTGTAGATACTAGACTTAGTGATTTAACTGTGTCGACAATTGCGATTATTGATTAATCAACGTCGACTAATCAATGACGCAAGATTCCTCTACTGAAAATTGATGTTATTATGGAAATATTATTACATATAGAGAGTATTTTACATCAATTGCACAACGGCGAGAATTAAATTCACGAGGTCTTTTTTATGTCGCCATTCTCCTTCGGCTACTGAACCGCGCATGGTTCACGTAAGACGACGCAAATCGGCATATGCACGGAAATGCCATCCTCGCGCAACAGAATTCGATTCTCGCTACTGTACACACTTTTATGTACGTTTTTAAATAATTAAACAAACTATTACTAGAGAAAAACATTATAAAATGTATGTATACTTACTCTTGTCTTCAAAATTAAAATATAAGTATAAATATTTATTTTTTTTTATGTACATTTACTCCGCCGCGGTTAACTTCAATAATCGATAATAGAATTAACTTATATAACAAATCGATTAACTGTGATGTGATGTAATTTGTGATTATATAGTCAGTTCGACCGATCATGTAATATTTTCCGGACCGGTAAAGGTTGAATCGCTTCCGGAGCGATTAATGTTAATTTGGCAAACCGACCAATATTGTTTTATTTACCGAAGTGATTTACGTCATTAATCGCTCCGGGAGCGATTGATATCATTCCGTACCAATCAAAAACGCTCAATTGCATAAGAAAATACTTGCGAGAAATCTACGTTTAAATTGCTTCGATTTCTCAATTTCTTATCAAACTACAATCGATAAACGCGGAAGCAGACCAGAACCAGATCAGTCGATACAGATAGCAGAGACGGCAGACGGCAGAGATCGAGACGACTTGCTTGCGCCTATGTTCCGGTCACGGAAAAGACATGTGTAAACATAACCTTCTCAAAGTAAAAATGAGACTTTGTGTTTAAAAAGTCTTTTAAGAAGTAGAGACTGGAAGCATATTTAAAGATTTCATAAAAAAAAAAAAAAAAAAAAAAAAAAAGAATTCCAGTTGTGCAAGTTTTAAAAAAGTACGTTAAATATCAACAAAACTCTATACAGTAAGATTTTCAACAGTGAGAAAAAACGGTGAACAGATTTTGTCCATAACCTGTCGTAAGAGTGATATAAGAGCAAACACACTAAATAAAGAGAAATCGTGAGAACGATGGAAGTAGAAATGGATATTGCAAAAGAAGAAGATAACGAGAAAGCTTTCCGAGAAGCTTCGGACGAGATCGAAGACGATGCGATGGAGAGCGAAACTGAGAAGAAAACCGACGAGAATGTCGAAAAGAGCGAATCCGACGACAGCGACGACCAGGAAGAAGCCGATGAAATGGAAGTGAAGTCCTTGCAAACTGCTTTGACGAAAAATCCATACGATTACGCCACTCACGTAGCTCTGATCAACAAATTGCGAACAATGGGCGAATTGGATCGCTTGCGAGTTGCCAGAAATCATATGAGCAATATATATCCATTGAGTCCCGAGCTCTGGCTGTCCTGGATACGCGATGAAATCATGTTAGCAACCACAACCGAACAGAAAATTGAAGTAACACAACTGTGCGAACGAGCTGTCAAAGATTATATGTGTAAGTTTAAATATTTATATAGATAGTATTTCTATAACCATTTTACATTAAACTATATATATTATTGCTTAGCTGTAGAAGTGTGGTTGGAATATCTACAGTTTAGCATTGGAAACATGGGTACGGAAAAAGATGCAGCTAAGAATGTTCGTCAACTCTTTGAACGTGCGTTAACTGCTGTTGGATTGCACACTATTAAAGGAGCAATAATATGGGAAGCGTTTCGAGAATTTGAGATTGTTTTATTCGCACTGGTAAAAATTGTTT
Organism: Pseudomyrmex cubaensis; assembly: GCA_014825685.1. Taxonomy (NCBI): domain Eukaryota; kingdom Metazoa; phylum Arthropoda; class Insecta; order Hymenoptera; family Formicidae; genus Pseudomyrmex; species Pseudomyrmex cubaensis. Next base: position 28,813 of record QVOA01002520.1, read on the forward strand.
CTCACTCATATTTTCTGGACACCAATACATTTTCTAGTTTTTAATAATTATTCCGAATCTTCTATGTTAGATTGATACTGCGAATGTAGCGGAAAAGAAAGAACAATTAGAGCGAATCGGTGACTTGTTCCGGCGTCAATTAGCGTGTTCTCTTTTAGACATGGAAAAGACACACGAGGAATACCAATTGTGGCGTGCGGGAGATGGCGCGGAAGCATCTATTGATGACAAAAGTGTTTCAATAGGATACGAACAGGCTCTCGCAAAGTTAAACTCTCTTCTTCCTTACGAAGAAAAGCTTGTCTCTGCTCAAGGGGAAACTGAACTGCGCGATGCTTACAAAGGATATTTGTTATATGAAAAACAGCAGCGTGATCCAAAACGTATCGTAGTTTTGTACGAAAGGGCAATAACCGATTTGAGCTTGGAGGCGACAATTTGGTACGACTATCTCGCTTATCTGGAAGACATATTAAAGACCGAGTCTATAATAGATCCGATTTATCAGAGAGCAACGAGGAATATTCCATGGTGTTCAAGAATTTGGCAAAAATGGCTAAGATTGTACGAGAAATGGACGAGACCGATATTGGAAGTACAGAAGATATTAGAGAATGCCTTGGCTGTCGGTTTTTCTACAGCGGAAGATTATCGAAATTTGTGGATTACGTATCTGGAATATCTACGACGCAGAATTGAGCAGAGTTCGGATGAAGAAAAAGATAAGCGTATAGACGTTATCCGCAATACATTCAACAGAGCGTGCGAACATTTGGCAAAATATTTTGGACTGGATGGCGATCCCAATTGTGTTATTCTACAATACTGGGCAAGAACCGAAGCGATACATGCAAATAACATGGAAAAGGCCAGAACTTTATGGGCTGATATTCTTTCGCAGGGGCACTCTGCAACAGCTTCTTATTGGTTGGAATATATATCGCTGGAAAGGTAATGCGTAATTTATTTAAACAATTGTTAACTCGGGCGCTCTAACGTTCATCCTGTCGTATTATTTGAAACAAGTTTTTACTTTGCATTCGCAGATGCTACGGAGATACGAAGCATTTGAGAAAACTATTTCAAAAAGCTCTATCTTCTGTGAAAGATTGGCCAGAAAGTATAGCGAATGCATGGATAGATTTTGAACGCGATGAGGGAACTCTGGAACAAATGGAACTTTGCGAAGTCAAAACAAAAGAAAAGCTCGATAAAGTTATAGAAGAACGGCAAAAGCAACAAGAAATTTGTCACGTCAGTGAATTGTCATCAACGCAAAATAAGAAAGCAAATAAAAGAAAGTTAGATGATGGTGGCAAATGGAAGAACTTGGGAGGTTCTCCGTCAAAAATTGTGAAATCCAGCACGCACGAAAAGTTATTATTACGAGAAAGTCGTTTGGACAAGCTAAATTATATCGACAATACGGAAGATAAGCATAAAAAAGAAGCAAAAATTGCGCCACCATTCGGTTTGAAAAAGACCGAAGATAATACTGCATCAAGTAATCAGTCTGAGATAGACAACAACATTACAGTTTTTGTCAGCAATTTAGATTACACTGCGACCGAAGACGAAGTGAAAGATGTCATGAAACCAGCTGGTCCGATAACATTATTTAAAATGATCAAAGATTACAAAGGACGTAGCAAAGGATACTGCTATGTACAGTTAAGCAATACAGTATGTATTATACTTTATATCATATTCAAATTGCAATACTCGTTATTCTTTTCTCTTCTTTTCTTTTGTAGAAAGCTGTGGAAGAAGCTTTAAAATTGGATAGAACGCCCATAAAAGGGCGTCCTATGTTCGTTTCGAGATGCGATCCTAACAAAAGTACCAGAAGTTCCGGATTTAAATACAGTTCTATACTTGAAAAGAACAAACTCTTTGTCAAAGGTGGATTTGAAATAGATTGTTATAGTATCGCAAATAGATAAATTTCTTTGTGAAATCGGTTACTTTGTTTATCATCAGGTATTTTTTTTGCTCTTTATATATTTAAGATTCGGTCGTTTTTCGCAGGACTTCCACTTACGACGACGAAGGAGCAACTCGAAGAAATATTTAAAGTTTACGGAGATCTCAAGGAAGTTCGCTTGGTTACTTACCGTAATGGACACTCAAAGGGTTTGGCTTACGTCGAATATCACGACGAGGCAAGTGCTGCGAAAGCCCTTTTGAATACCGACGGTATGCAAGTCCAAGACAAAGTTATCAACGTTGCGATAAGTCAACCACCCGATCGTAAGAAGATCCAAACGATAGAGGAAAGCGGTAAACAGATCAAGTCATTAGGTGGAACGACGACAAGCCGCACCGCGTTTGGAGTGCCTAAAACTTTATTATCTATGGTACCCCGTAACGTTAAAACAAATAATAAAAATGGCGCAGCATCGAACGGAAACGGTATTGCGCAGTCGATGAGCAATCAAGAGTTTAGAAATATGTTGTTCGATAAAAAATAACCAGCTACATAAATTATATCTGTTTTCAATCTACTGTGTTTCGATCTGTAGTGTATCTACCAATTGCACGTGTTGTTGACACGTACAACTTTCATGCAATTTTAGCATCGGTGTTGCAATAGTTAGTAACAATACAGTGCTTGACATTGATTGCACTTTTACTGTTAAATGACATTTAAAAACAGGTTTGTTTTGTGGTAAAGTGCCACGTATTATATATATAATACATGTGTCGTTACACAATTTCAAAAGTGCGATAAAGTCTTACGTGTAGCTAAAAAAAAAAAAAAAAAAATTTTATGCAACTTGTATATTTACATCTCGATGTATTACTTCATTGCTTTTCTTTCTGTGCGTATATGTGTAAGTGCGCAAGTTTTTGCGCAAAGTATCTCTCATATTAGGGCTGTGTTCCGATATTCACTCCAGTGCCAGTACTAAAAATCTATATACTTCATGTTACATGCTATAGATTTCCACTATTGGCAGTGAACGTGAGAACGCAACCTAGATAGTACATATATGTTACGAGCGATTATCTAGAAAAAGACAGTTAATCTTTCTATAATCCACTAGTAATATAATCGTACTACACTTTCGTATATAAATTATCAATACAAATTGATTGTTTCGTTGCAGCAAGTAATACTTGATGTATGATGTGTGAAGGAAGAAATTATTACGAGATAAATGAGATTATACAAAATAAATATTTTTAATACAAGATAATTGATATATATGTACAAAGAGTGTGCGTGAGTGAAAAGAGTATGAAAGTATTAATTTATCGCTTGAGATACTGAATGTTTTATACGAGCCTGTCATCTGACTCCACAAAATGGCTCCGCAAAATCGGGACGGAGTACACTTTCGAGCGTTACGAGGATGCATCGCACATTGATTTAATACCTACACAATTCACTCAAAATTGCTTCTTTGGAGAAATTAAAACACCGTTTTTTTTTCCAAAGTGCGATATAAACAGTTAGATTAGATTAAAGCTGCAACTGCGTGTTCGTTACGTGCTGATGCTTTTTATGTCTCGGCGGAGCAACCGGTGGATTTTCTTGCGCCAGGAGTCTCCTCGCCATGAGCCACTTTTTGGCTTTACTGGCGTGGTAGTAATACGCGTAAAACAACGCCATAGCGCTCAGCACCACCAACAGACACGTACCAGCGATCACAATGCTCAACAACCAATCTGGTCTGGTGAATTTCGGTAACGGACTCGCGTCCGTCGGCGTAGATGAGACAAATGTAGAGTCGGTGGTCGGCTGTTTCGGCAGTATCGTCTCGTTGTCACCAATGGCAATATCAGCGCAAGCTCGAAACTCTTCCTGAGGTCCGCACCCAACTGCTCCTGAATATATCGTACGATTTCAAGTGATTTGTGCGATTCGAAAAGATAAACATTTTATCCGATTAATACGAACGAATTGTACATCTTCCATTGCTTTCAGATTATTTAAAATTTTAATTTAACATTAGTATTTAAATTGGACTGCTCTCGTCTTTTAGTAAGCTAAAAGAAATAAACGCACTTAATTATTTTGGCAACGAAATTACCAAATAATATGTAATAAAAACACTGCAAATATCTCGAGCTATTGTTATTATATATGGAAGAGCACTTTCTATCGACCTAATGGAATCTTAATGGCTTAACTCTTGCAACATTAATATTGATATATTAGTTGCGATTCTTTGACTGATGCATACATACGCGTAAATAAAATATACAAGCACTCTGAAATATTACCGCTTTCGAGTGACAATACGTTAAAATAGTCTTTTTATTCGCCATTTTGAGAGAAATCAAAGAAAAAATGCACACGTAATACAAAAGTTATATCCGTCTTTGGTTCTTTCTTTTCAAGGTGTTCTTCGTCAAAAACCATCTTTCAGACGTGACGAGTTTGACTCACCAGGAAATAAAGATATATACAATATAGCGACCTATATATATATATATATATTTACCTGTGCCATTGCCGCAGTCACCCCAGTTATTGCCAGCGATGTATCGCCACTGGAACACACATTGAGCGCAGGTCAAACCCTCCGGTAATTTAAAGTAGCCTTCAAAAACCCGATTACCAGGACCGGGATAGTAACGAGTGGACCCGTTCTCGACGCGCAGCAGATATTGGTCCAAGCACTCTTGGCTGACTTCTCGGTCGCGATAAGTCATGGCGCAGGTGCGAAATTCGAAGTACCCGTGATGGTTCGCCGTCAACTCCACGCGAACCGGAATGACAGATCCGGTCCGATAACGCCGCACAATCACGCCATTCCCGTACTTGCCGCCCGTCTCGTGAGCGCGTGGCTGACAACAAAACATGCATCGCATCTTTCTGTCTTTGATTTGAATATTGCAGAGAAGTGCAGAAATATACTTTGGAAGGAACGGGAGGAGAGGACAATAGCATCCCGAAACAGAAAGACGTAGTTCTTTTCAAAACATCGTGTAATTAAAAAGAAGCAAATGACACGACTATCGCGATTGCGGAAAAAATGGCTTTTTTAGTATATTAGTTAGCAATTGTAGATCTCTTTCGTCACGAGTCATTTACATATTGCTTTGGAATAAATAAAACGTTTCACTTATTTTTATAGGGACGGAAAAAAAATAACTCAAAACAAATATTTGAAAGTAGTGGTGAAAAATATTCTGAATAGGACAAGAGGTTTCTCGAAAATTATTAAAAATTAATTTGTTCAATCGACTAATTGACATTTGTTTCGAATGTTTACCGTGTTTTTTTTTTTTAAGTTTGACAAGTAATATCGTGATTACACATCACGGGAGAAAAAGAAATGATTCAACGAGTAAAAATCGTGCAATACACTTTTAGTAAACAATTCTTGTATCTATGTACTACATAATACTTTTGAAAACATGTGCGACATTAGTGACATTGTGCGATATATTATACGGTTAACGGAGCGAAGAATTGTGCCGTGGAATAATACCGCTGCAGTCTACGATGTTGCAAGGAGAATGTTGTCAAGAAAGGCACTTTTGCAAAGACACTCGTTTACAAGCTGAGAGATGATAATTTAGTCACAACGCATAACTCTATTGCAGACATCTTTTCACGTAACATTTTCCCCACACAACGTTGTTTCGGTCAAACTTACCGTCGGAGAATCCCAGCTATCTCCACAGATGCCACATTTGCCTTTGTTACGCTGCCACTGCCTGGTAAAACCGCCGCAATAGCATTCGTGGTCATTGTAATCGCGAGGTGTATCAAAGCCGTACCTCCACATAGAGGCTCTCGAGGGTGGCTCAATCAGTCTTCCATGAGCAGAAACTTGCCGAACGACTAACAGATTCACGCTCAACATCACACTAAAGACGAGGAAACGCATGCTGAGATCGCAACAAAGCCGATCTGTGTAAAAAGAAAAACATTTGTTGCAGAAGTAAAATATTCCAATTAAAATAATCACAAATGCACAACGAAAACAAATATAATTTGCACTTGGATAAACATTATGTAAATTTAAAATTTTCTTTCTACGTTAGAAAGAGATATATGTAAATTTACGTTGTATCAATTGTTTGCATATATTGCTAGTTGCTTGACTAATACTTCAGAAGTGCTTAATATTCTTGAAAGCCATACTCTGTGTGTGTGCGTACGCATGCCTTACCTAAAAGAAACGGAACGTCGGAAGTTTTTTCTTTTGTTCGCTCTTCCCACGATAAGTATAACTTGTATATACTTTTGTTATATCTACATATTTATGTATGTACATATATATTTTATTAATCATTATTTTATACTCGATAACTCGATTATTCTTATTGTTTTCTCCTTTATATGTTTCGAGTGATATTTATCTCACACGGAAAGTTTCGATTGTTATATTACCAATTTGCAATTTGTAGCCGATTCGGAAACAACGCACAAACACAACTACACAGATTGTCCGCGGAGATGACTGAACGCGAAGGTTTGACGACCTCTCTCTCTCGACTTGACCATTTGACTCGAAAAATATGAAAAGTAACGGAGAAACGCACACGCAAACTACGCGAGGGACAACTAGTCCACGACGCGAAAAGGCGACATTAGAAATTATTTGAGAAATGCAAGTTTTTATTCGAGGTTTTATCGCAGAGAATCATTTGTATTGTTACGAGAAGAATCGCCTAAAAAACTGTACTCGATAGGATGATATACCGTCCTCTCTCTACACATTTTATATTTAAAAATGTCAAATTTCGCAAATTGAAACATATCTGCCATTCGAATTATTATTCATTCGCGAAAAGTCCACTGCTACGACACAATGACAAAGAAGCCACTGAACCGGTTCTCTACGTACGAGATATCTCAGATACTACAGGACTAACTACTTTGCCACACACACACACACACGACGATAAAGAATGTTACAAAAAATTATTTTTCGCTAAAAACGATGATTCGTAACAATATATTTACACAATTGTTGTAAAAATTCATAAAACACTCATATTGATATAATTATAATAAATCTACCTTTAATGATTCATATATGTTGGTAAATTATATAAATATATAAAGTCTTACTTTAAATTTAATCTAATAGTGTGCAAGCGATGATCAGATTATCAAACTTGATAAAACCTGTCAAATAATGCTGCTTTGAGAGCATGAACAATTTATTTATTTAGTTATTTTACTGTAAAAGATTAAAAATAGCATAGTTGATTTTATCGACAATTAGTCACGACACTAGATTATCTGTTGTAGCTTTTTTATTCACAGTGTGATGTACAAGCATCAAATATTTTTACTATCCTTATAAAATGTGCCAACTTCCAAAACTCTCAAAATTGCACTTTGAAGACTAATAATAAGTAACTAATGTTCACGGTCTAAGTATGGATTAAACGCAACATTTTATGTAATTAAAATTAAAAAATATTGAAACTATAATTGCTTCTGTACAATTGAATATATGTAAGACAAATTTTATTGTACATTTCGCAGAATTATGAAAGTATAAATTTTTATCTTTAGATCCAAAAATAGTGACTTTATATAATACAAATAAGTGACAATACCTATTTTACTACTAGCGCATGAAAAATAGTCCGTAGCGGCGTCAGAAAATTATTGGCAATTATCGATTGTAATAAAGCAAAGGATCTTTTCATACGTACAATTCGCGTAAGTAAAGCAAAGGCCCTGCTTTCCCGCGGGCGGTGAATCAGGCCCGTGTGGCGGACAGGGCCCGCGACCTCGAGAAGAACCGGCTGCTCGACGACTAAACTCGACCGATCGCTGGAATCCGTCGAACGCCAGCTAGTCCGCTCGTTCAACGTTGCGAGAGTAGGTTATTAGAACGAGGCGTTCATTCGCATTTTCAGTACGCTCCAACACGGACGTACGAGAATGATACCGATTTTAGGCTACTTATTAATGTATATGTGTGTGTATATATACATTAGAGAATAGAAGATAATTTATATAATATATTGTAATTATTTATTACATATGTATGTATTATATCACAACGTAGATTTCCCAACCCCCCATATCTCTCAATAAACTCACGAAAAGAAGATTCTTAAGGACATTTGTAAATATCGTACCAAAAACCGTCTATAACTCTCTTAATATGGTCGATAAAACAAGCAGGTTAAAATCGAATTCGACGATTCTGTTAAATTTATTTCTCTGCATTAGATCTCGCATGGAACTGCGAATAATGCGTGCCAAAGAAAAAACATGGAATTCTATTCGAGAAATTAAATAATAAAAAATATTTTATATATATCGCATGCAATTAGCACTTAATTGATAGTCATTTCACGTATCCGAATGATCAAAATAATAACAAAGAAATTCTTCTTCTCATTTCTCAAAGAAAGATAAATGCCTTTCACGAACTTTTCTTCCTGTCTTCGCGACACGACGTAAAATCATTTTGTGCACACGACACGCTCGCCGACGTGTCGTACCTCTAATAACTGCACTTTCGCGTGGAATTAGCGCTAGAAATTGCGAGTGGATCATATCTCTCCTGAATTTGCGCTACGTCGCTCTCGACACGGTCGTAGCAAAGCGTCGCGGATTTTATTAAAAAGAAGATACAAATCGACAAGCGCATCACGATCACTTTTGCTTCGTCCACGTCCACAGGATTTTCTCTTTCGATTTCCGGCTGACGACTGCATCTCTCGACACGCTTTTTGAAGAACGCTCGCTTCCGGATTTTACAGTTGACAAAATTGACATAATAATATTTACTTTCTCATTAATGGGATATTCCGATGTATGAAAAATCGAGAATATCGCATCTAGAATAAATGTTTTTCGAAAATATTACGCAAAGAGATGGAAAAACCGCGAATATCAACTGCGCATTCTTTTATTCTTAATAACATCTTTGTTTTTATTGCATCTCTGAGTAAAAACGCATTTGTCTGTTGTACGACATTAAAAGCGTACAAAAAAAGGAAAAAAAACAACGTAGTAAAAGTCCGTCTCTCTCTGACAAAAAAAAAAAAAAAAAAAAAAACAAAAAGTTTTTTAGTTTTACATTCTATAATTATGTGTAATTTTATTTATACTTACAGAAACTGAATAGTTTTTGACAAACATAAAAATATACTATATCCACAACCGCATCTTTCCTCGCATATTGCATCGTTGCACGACCGGAACAAGAATACTTTCCCACGACAACGGTGGAAATTGAGCGGAAAGTACCGTTCGTTGTGTTATTGCTAGCCGAAGTTTAAACTTCTTAGTAAGGAAATCGCACAGATCTCTCCTTTGTGATTTCTAATTGACAGATATCGGGGTAATTCACAACATTTTTTTGTCAAATTTTCAATGCAAATAATAATTAAGATTTATCGAATTAATCATTAATATTTTATTTTAAGCGTTTGTTATTGCAGCAAAAATACGCACTGAATATGCGCGTTGTATTTATCTAATTGTAATAAAAAAAAAATATTACGGACAAAAACCACTTTAATTCTAGTCTAATGAAATTTCACAGGTGATAAAAACCAATTGCTTGGATGTTTTGCAAATAAATATATTTAAATATACTTATATTTTAAAAGTGTACTAGTTAAAAATTATAAGAGCCTTGAATTTCTTAATTCACTTTAATTCTATTTGTGACTATTTTTTGATGGCTTGGGTAACAAAGATAGTTGCTGTTTTGACTTCTTCTTGATTCGGAATTAACTAGTCTTTGTTTACTTAAATATAACAATAATAAGGAAAATCTCAGGAGATTGCTCTACACACAGATTATAATTTATTAATAATTCCATAATAATAAAATATCTAAAAAGATACAGTTGTTTTTTTAAAATATAATTAGTGACTATGTTTCAATAATAGTATACATTAAAAGTTGGAGCAATTATATATGTACAATAATAATCGATAATTGACAAATAATCAACAAATTTCAATATTAAATATTAAAATCGTATAGTTATTTATTCCTGTGCGCACATGTATATATATATGTATACACTATACACATACATAAAGGTATAAAAGGAATAAAATAAAATTGATCAATTTTAAAGAAATATTAATAATATTTAAGAATATTAATAAAAATATTAATAATTAATTCAAGTAGTAGTAAATATTAAAACGCGTAATAATATTATTAATTCATTTATACTTCTCAAGTTAAATTTTCAATTGTAAACTATTATAAATAAACATACACATAGATGAACATTTAGGATTTCTTTGTATATAACAAACCATGTTTAATAGCACTGGAAGTATAACTGTACGATTACATATAAATTACGTATAAATGCACACTTACGACTTTGATTAATCATTTAAATAACGTATTATCAATATATCGTGTATATAATTTTTTTTCTACGCGTGCAGCATGCAAAGAATGTAAGAGTTGTACGAATCATTTATTATTAAGAAATACGTAGACAACTTTCAGAAATGTGTTCTACTAAAACTTGCAATATATATATATATATTTGAATCGATTTTAAACGCGATATGTAGATCTGAGTAGGATATAAATTGAGAAAAATTTGTTTCTCATAAAATAAATATCATTACTAATTGACCGAAATTTCTTCAATGTGTTGCAGACCATGTTTCTCTTAAATTATATCTTAGCACTATTCTATATCACATATTAACAACAGATCACTTATCTCGATCAAGTATTATATACATCAAAGCATAAAATTGAATACGCTTAATTTTTAACTAGATAATCTATCCATCTTACACACATAGGTATATGTCGATATATATAACTGTAGTACAACGCATATGTAATAAATACATCTTATACTACGATATATCATAATAAGTCGTTATTTTAGAGATAGTCGATATTGTACACGAGGAAATACAGTAACTGATTTATATTACGATTAATTTAAATGTAATACAAAAATTATTAACTTCTTTCTTTATCCTTTAAAGTTTAAATCAGCCAGTTCAGATATTTTTCTTCCGTTAATCGCGTAATTTAAATTAACCGTAATAAACGTGCGAGTCAATGCGCAATCGCAGTGTTTGTTTTTTTGCATAATACTGACTCGAAAGAGTTATTCAAAAAAATATTACTAGTTATAAAATAGGAATACATAAATAAAAAAACAGCATTTTTTCAAAGTAAACAATATTACATACAATATTTAACTATTTGTGAGAACGATCTCGTTTCTGTAATTATGAAAGTTTGCTTTGCATTATTTTTTTCTTTTATTAATCACTGGGATAATATAGATTTACGAGTAGTACAAACGCGTAGTAGAAATATACGAATAACAAATATTACGTAAAAGCAATCATATAATAAATTGCAATATTTCTGTTTAGTACAAGAAAAAGTTGTATAATGCAAAAAGATATTCTACAACGCGATACTTTTGTAAAAAACAAGACATTCCCAAATTTTTATACAACAAACTATCTTTTACATATGTTTATAGAGGGAGAGTGCGTATTGTGTAAATTGTAAAGTATATAGCGTATAGAATATATGTATACGACCACACTGTAATAAATCACATATAAATTTTGATTTCGAAGATAAATACATATAAAGACATATTAAATGTGTCTATAATATTAAGGCAATACTGTGTGTTCTATCAAATTTCATTTTTTTTGAATATTATTAATTTTTTAAATATTCTTAATTTAATATTCTAAATTTAGTATTCTGTTGCTGTTATATTTAATATTCTTTGTATTATACAAAATAAAATTAAGCCATGAGACATGAATGTGTGCGTATATAATACAAAATAATAATAAATATAAAAAGATCAAACACACGTTTGTTGTTTTATACAATAAAATATGTAGAAATTATTTATATTACAATATAAATTACACTTGCACAGAAATATATAGAATAGCGATATTTAAGAGAGAGTCGATTTCTATTAACATTTCTAATTAATTATATTGGCCATGATCTGTTTGAATTTACGTTTGAATTTAAATATATGTAAATTTAAGTAACGCATATTATTTATATTATATAAAAAATGAATATAATATAAACACCTGTAATATTATAAAAAGCATGGAAAGTTATATTACTCAATACTTTTTTCATAATATTGACATTGTGTTTCTAAAAGACATTGAAATAACTATATGTTATGTGCACATAAATATCTAAAATTCATCTAAAGAACGCACAAAGATATCATGCTAAGCTTGTATTTTCTAACTTTATTATTTTACAAAGCTTCAATTGGCACAAAAAATATAAATTATTATTCACCATTGTCCTCAAAATGGCGTAAGAAATGACTGACAAATCTAGTCAATATACATAAAAATAGGTTTTAGCCATTCAATTAAAAATGCGCTACTAGACAATTTTTCATTTCTGTTATTTTTAAATTAAACATAATATTTAATTTTTATATATTGTCCATTGTTTTAACACACACATAGTGAAAATATTAACGAACAAATACAACAGAGAAGCTATAACGAACGAGTTCAACATGTAGGAAAGAATATTTAACAAAACTTTAACAGTCTCTGAATGCTACTCTCAACATACAATCATCATCGCAGATTGGCCCCCCATTGCCACAAGGCATAAGTTAAATCAATTATTTGTCAATATGTAATGCATGTTGATCCCAGATTTTCATACATATAAAAATGGTTTCATCTCTTAAATTTTTCAACGATTTACTATCAATGTAGAAAAAAATTAATTTTAACATTACTGAAAATTCTGTTTTAATATGTTAAAACATAATTTAAACATATATCTCTGTGTGTTTCCGCCACGAAATCACGAATAGAGTTATTTGACAAGCAAGTTTGAGGCATACAAAGAGAACGTTGACATTGTTTTAATATCGACGGGTGTCACTTTTTTCTTACTCTCAGTTATCTCTTATGTTTATTGCTGTTGTTGTTTTTACTTGGATATATAAAATCTTTTAAATTTTTATTTATTTTGTCACTGATAAAGACGCTAGAAATAGTAAGGAATATAAATATTCCGGATTTTCACTCAATTGGAAATTTTAATCAATAAAAATTTACAAGCCCGTAATAAGATTTATTTTATTTTGTCTCGTAGCATTATTTATATATCTGAATTGATCCCTACTTATTGTAATTTACTATAATGCACAAATGTGACATATTGCGAACATATGTTGAACTAATATGTAAATCAACATGTAACTGAGATAGTTTGAGCGGAAACACTATAGTCAACAGTAGAAGAACCAAGTTTAAATCACATTTTCGTTTTGGTGGCACAAGAAACCATCCGAGTATATACTTTTTTCTTACTACATAAAAATATGCTTACAACTTTCCAATAACAAATCAAACACACGTTCGGTGTATGATTTTGTTTTTTTTGCAAGTGGGCTGTGAATACTAGAAGTTTTTTAAATCAAACTTTTTTAGAAAATCAAAATTATTAAAACTTATCAAAACACAAAGTTTTTAAGTATCGTTTTTTTAATGTTTCAAACTGTGTTTTTTTTTTTTATTTCATTTGTGGTGATTTCTGTCCTACAATTTTATTGCGCAACAAATTAAAATGTCCATGTACTTGCGTAAGCTGAGCTCTAAGTGAATCAGAAAGCTGTTTCTGTAACTGTTGAACCTCCAAAATCTCTTGACGAAGATTTTGATAATCTTTCGTAACTTGATGGACAGAATGTAACAGACGAAGCACAGATATCTGTTAAAAGCACAAAATGAAAAGCGATTCGATAATTGAAGATCCAGAAACATTGCAAATAATGGTGCACATGAAAAATAAGTACGAAACATGTAGCACAAAACATATTTAATGCCAAATGAAACAAAGCATCCTGGCTTCAAGCAGGATTTATTCGACAAACAACAATGTAACATCATTTATTCAATGACGCAGAAAACTGTGTAGGTACAACAAATATTTGTCTTTTTTTTTTTTAGTTGCACATTATTCCTAAAATTGTCTTCTCATATTATTTATCTTTTAGAAATATAGATCTTGAACAATTTCAACTTGTAACGATAGTATTTTATAAATAAATAAAAAAACTGTATATTAGTTTTCAGAATCAAGTATATATATATCTAAAACAGACTTGAGTACACTACCGTCAAAAGAAAACACAAACGTACCTCGTTTTGTGGATCCTCGAAAGCTTTCTCAAAAGAGTCTATTTGCCACGCGATCATGTCAAGCTTTCCATCGGCTTCTTGAACCTAAGACACACAAGATAGCAAAACAAATTGAAATTGATATTTGTCATTATTTGTGCGACTGTTGCGTGCGCGCGCGCACACACACAAAATTAAATCCGCACGACTAATTTGTACGGAAATGTAGTAGAACAAAGGTTAAAATTTATACTTACGCTTTGTTCGAGATGCCCAATCGCAGACTCCATAGTTTTTTTTCTTTTTTCCAAAATATATGAAGTTGTCTCTTCAAGAACAAACGAATAACAGGACGCGGGTAAGTAAAACGATAAAAAAAAAAATGATTAAAAAAAATAATCCGACTGAACGGAGCTGGTCGAATGACTATTACCGATCGTTTCCGACCGTTACCTTATCGCACCGAGATCGATTTGCTTCTCAAACGTCGAGCTTTGCTTTCGAAAAGCTCTAGTCGAATCTACATATATTGTATAATTAATACCGTGAATCTCGATCGCATATCTCGCCACGCGCAGCGGCAGCGCCAACTCAATGGATTTTGTACAAAGCTACTAAAGCTCGTGTCACGCTACCTATTGAGAACGCGGATCGGAATTTAGCAAATCAAAACGAGGCGGAACAAGCTTTACGAGTTTCTATACTCGATTCAAATAGAGAAGAGAATTTCGACGGACGAAAACGCGTCCATTTCGCACACCTTCACCAGAAGGCCCACTCACTCCACTGCCATTAGCCGTCAACAAGTGTTTGCGCCAATTCCGCACGCAACGCTATCCCCACTTTACTCGCTTTTCTTTTCCTTATGCGCAGTAAAATTCTCTTCTCTATTTGAATCGAGTATAGAGAAAAAGAGTTGCAAACTCGTGACATCACTTTTTTCTCTGTCCAATCAGAAGAGACAGAGCCTCAACTCTGCGAGAAGTACCATTATCTTTGCTTGTCTCTAGTCACAGATGTTATCATATGTAACGCAGCCGAAAAGAACAAATGTCATGTAACATGTCACAGCGTACTAAAGTTGTTCAGTTGTACAAAACGGTAATAAAATAATTAAATACAAAAATATATTGCTTTTATATGTGATTGAAACTCTCATATAATATTATCTCAAAACCAGAAAGAATCAGTTTTAACGAGTATCAGATCTCAAATTACATGTTTATATATTTAATCAATTTTACACGAAATAGAAAATCTTAAATTATAGATGATTGTTTATATATTTAACTGTGTATTTATTTTGTTAAACTCGAATAAGTTTTGCTTTCAGTTATTGTACATGGGTCAAGACTATCCAAAAGGATATCAATATTTCAGAACCAAGCTGAGGAGAGCTTTTGACAAAAATAAAGCAGAAACTGATTCTGAAAAAATAGATAAAATGATAGAACATGGTAATTTTGTGATAAAAGAACTAGAAGCTTTATATATGTTGCGTAAATATAGAACTATGAAAAAGAAGTATTACGACTGAAGCAATGGAAAAGAAGTTTGCATTACATGTCAACTATATAAATTATACATAACAAAATTGTGTAGTAGTTGCGTAATAAGAATTTATTTTATTCAGCTATCTAATCTTAATTTTGATAAAACCGAGTGAGTGTCGGTGCAGTTTCGTACAAAGCGAAAGATTGAAAAAGAAAGAACTGACATTTTGCAAAAACGACATTTAATTTCTCGCAAAACGAAAAATTAAGCGTTAAAAGTGATAACTTGCAACAACTTTCCAAGGTTAGAAAGTTAACGAACTCGACGAAACGCAATGAATCTGGCATTACTTATGCGATGCGTTACGATCGAATTTGAACACATGTTTTGGAATTATAGGTCTGTTCTTTTTAGCTGAACTTACGCCATTGATCTTTTTTTTCTTCTCTTTTCACGATGGGAAGAAAAAAAAACGATAAACAAACATTCTTCAAACTTTAGTTAAAAAGAACAAACCTCAACATATAAACGCACACATAATATACAATATTCACGCACGCGTAATATATGTTTGTATATTTTATATGATAATTTGTAAAATATTTTGTATATTTTATACGAACAGACACAGAAGTAAAATTATCCGTTAAACATTTTGTTTATTCAAACGATTATAAATTACCACAATCATTCTAACCTAGTACTGTTGGTAGTCGCGAAATATTTCGTCCTCGTAATTAACGTCAGTTGAAAATGTATTTAGTAAAAGATACGATATATCGCAAGTGATTTTTACGTTATTGCGGTATCTAAAGAAGAAAAATGGCTGCTTGCGTAGCGGTTATTGGCAAAGATGTAAGTATTTTGTATTTGAAAAATTACATAGGTTAGTTACAGAGGGTTAGATTGTACGCAATTGCATGTAACGATCCGCCTGGTGAAGGAACAGCTACTCAAGTATACAAAGTATAAGAATCACTAAAAAGTTAAGTCACGTAATTGATACGAAATAACAAAGAAAAACTAAAACATTTTTAATCTTTAAATGTAGTATGCAATGTGTATGTATATATATATGTATAAAACCACATTTCTAGTTTAGTGATAAAAAATAAAACTTATTCTTTAATACATATTGGAATATTTGTTTTTGTAGAACTCACCAAAGTACATCAAGTGTGCGGATGAAGCTTCCGCATTACAATTTCATTACAAGGTGCACACATCGATTGATATCATAGAAGAAAAACTGAATGTTGGAAACAAAGCAGCTATTGATATACGCGATTTGTATTTAGGATTGTTATTTGCAACCGAAGAATATAAAATGTATGTTTTTTTTTACAATATTAAGAAATATATAAAAGATATAATAAGTATATATATATATTTTTAGCACATAAAAACAAACAACTTTTTATTTTTAGATACGGTTACGCTACGAATACAAAAATTAAATTTGTTATAGTGTTACAATCATCCAATATATCATTAAGGGATAACGAAGTAAAAATGGTAATGCTCCTTTGTATTTATTTTTCAAGAACATTTTTATATCAATGTAACCGCGATTCTTGTAATTATTTGCCAGATGTTTAAGAAGTTGCACGCTGCATATTCCAATGCTGTTTGCAATCCATTGTACATTCCAGGTGATCAACTAAATTCTAAGTAAGTATCCTTATCAATCTATGTCTGTGTATTACGAATGACAAAAAAAAAGTTAATATACGTAAATATAGTTTTATGGTTAATATATGTAAATATGGTTTTTCAGGTCATTCGATATGTCCGTATTAGAAATAATGGGTGTTATATGATAACAAACGTTACATGATAAATATTAAACACATTATTGCGAATTCTTGTATCGACATGTGGACAAATGAAGTATTTTGGAACTAGCAAGGAATTAATCGATATCATCGCGCGCATGTAATCACAAGCTGTATTGCACTTGATATTCTATAATAATAAGCTGATAACATAATAAGTATAAAGAATACAATAGGCTCCGAAGTTTCTAAACTAAGATATGTAAATTCGGTCAATGAGATGATTCGGGGGGGTATTCGGGGTCTTTCTTACATGAGATGCAAACCAAGCATCCTGTAGGATTTTTAAGAATTGTATTTCCATCTCAAAAATGACT
>QVOA01002521.1:0-66407 GCA_014825685.1 Pseudomyrmex cubaensis
TAAAAACTATCCAAATATACAAACTATCTATTACATAAATCTTTTTTCTGTATAAATAAAAAACACAGACAATCACCGCAATTAGCCAACTACAGGACTCAGGACTGTAGATCCCATAAAACGCGCTTAGAATAAAAGTAAAGTACAAAAACTTGACACGCCAAGTCTCTCCCTGTCTCTCCCGGTCTCTCCCTGTCTCAAAAGACACGGAGAGACACGGAGAGACACTCATTCGGCGGATACTTTTATGTACTTGGCGTCGAGACGCTACCGCGTCTCTTGATATAAGTAAAATTATTAATCGATATTTAAACAAACACAACTGAAGGTTGTGTTTGTTTAAATATCGATTAATAATTTTACTTATATCAAGAGACGCTACCGCGTCTCGACGCCATGCTTTTGCATAATTCTTTGCTTTAATAATAACGCTAATGGTATGTTCCATGAAAATTCTATGCGACTCAGCTACGCTGATATAATAAATGTGTACGCACAACACGCACTCTATTTCCGTCGCGGAGAATCCGAGGTGAAACTCCTTGTACGCGCGCGAGTGTCTTCGACATTTACGGCGGTTTATTAACGTGAGAGTCAGTACGTACCGGTTACCGAGAATAACGAGTGGAATAATGTTCCTCGTTTGTCAAGCTTTTGCGTTTGCGCGCACGTCCATCTCTCGTCAAACAGCAACTTTTTTTCCACGATATTAATTAAGTAATTATGACGATGCGCGAGCTTAATTAAGTAACAAATTGACGCGAAGATAGATTATAATAAACCGTGCACGACCGGGACTAGAGCCCGCAATACAATAGAAGAAAAAGTAACCGCCACATTTTCCATCGATCATGATCGCGCACAATTTCAACGATTTATCCGTAATTAATTGATCTCGGTTTTAACGGGAAGGCTGCGGATTCAGGAGAAAGTTGGACTCGCGTCTTGTAAGAACACAAGGGCCGATTGTATTCGATCGGCTTATCTAAAGTGATTCACGTGGCTGAGTCACTTACGTGCGAGAGAGTGGAAGAACCTTGAGAGAAGACCCTTTCGGACGAAATAAAAATGTACATACGCTCATGACATGTTTCTCATGACATATTTCAATTTTTAATTTACGTTTGTCTTACAAGAGAAATACAAGCTTTTACTTTGATGTACACATCATATATTTTAAAATCTCATATATTTAATATATATTAAGAGAAGCTTTTATGTTTATACGTAATTACATATAATATATACATATATATATATTTATTTATTTACTTCTCTTAAACGTGTAAATTAACACACATGAAAAATCGAATTAAATTTAAATATTATTGTGCAAAACTCTGAAATTAGATATATCTATTTCAACATTGCCTTAATTTTAGACGCACAATGACCCGCGCATTTAATTATACAACATGTTATACAACAAAAGCGAAGCGAAGCATTGTCTGTATCGTGAAAAGGATACTATCTGTCGGTCAACGATACTCAGGAAACCGCGTCGCTCATTAACATCCGTCCCTCGGTGTTGAACGTACGATCGCGGTATGCATGTATGTATACCGCCCATATCCGTCTTACATAATGTCCTTCTTCACGATTATAAATATCCACGAGACGCGATGGAAAGTGCGTGTGCGAGCGTACGTGGGCGGTAATTATTACTTTCTGCGAACACATAGCCGATTACTCCGCTTTGTTCAGTCGTTACTGCCGTTTTGACAAACCAATTTGCACGCGTTATTCGTAAGATACGCCGTAAAGTGAAAAGACGAGAAGATCGCGCGAAATCCTAGAGAATGAAAAATATTGAAAAGAGCGTTAAGTATTTTCTGCTCGGTTAACGGCTCCTCGTCATCATTGTCGATATCGCGTGGGTACGTATGCACGTATCTACCGCTAAACTAACCGGCTCGTATCAACCATCAACCTCGGTCTGGTTGCGAACAATGGTCGGCGGCCGGTGGGATGTTGGCACGTGAGCATGGAAATTATCCGATACGGATAAAAACGGATTCGGCGAGCGAGTGGGAAGCAAATTGCGAGAGGCAACAACATCTATCATTCTACTTCGAAGGAACAAAGAACGAGAAGACGGAAGTTTTCCTACGGCTATCTATCTAATAAAACTTGGAATAATACGCTATTTTGTTGCGCTCACCGTGCGCGGAAGTGTCTCAACGAAAAACCAAGCCAAATAAAATTACAGAAATATTCCATCATACGAAATACACAATACGTAAACAAGTACGCGAACCTACTTCACTGAACCTTGAAAATATCGAACAAGACGGAAGTCGACACAGAGAGTTTTCCTTCTCGCGTAGAAGAAAGACGAAGAAAAAGACAGTGAAAGTTAGATTACAGAGATACGAGGCGACTACACGTGGTGACTCATCGGGTTGTGGGCAGTGGCTAGGAAACCCCCTTGATTGAATCAATGAAGAGAAACAGACGACGAGGTAGAGTTTGCGGAGAATTCCCGTATAATTGCGAAAGCACGAGGATGCGGCGCATTATAACGTTCCTGTAAAGTTGGCATCCTGCTTAAAAAGATCAGAAGCGGAGTTTCATCAGCGGCTCCTATTTCTAAACTCCGAGTCGTGAGCGAACATGGAGCGAAGAGAGAAAACATGTAATTCCGTTCTCGGAATTTTGGAGAGAAAGGGAGAGCAAATGCAAACGATCGCTCAGGGAAAGAGAAAGAGAGAGAAGAGGGAGAAGAGAAAGAAAAAAAAAGCGTTTAGAGAGAAAGGAAAGTTTCCTCAGAAGCGCAGAGGCTGCGAACCCTTGCGTCGATACGTGCGCGTTTCTTACATAACGGAGAGCTGTTTACCGCTCTCGGAATCGATCGGAGGAGGCACTACGCTAGTTACGATAAGCGCGAGCAATTTCGTGAGTCATGTATCGGTTGCAATAGCAACGTTGGAAAGAGGGCGTATACGTAAAATGCCACGCTCGACAATACAATTTGCGCGGGTCATAATAACCCCCTTGTTCGTCCAAACTTCTCGAAAAAAAAAAAAATACTAAACCAAGTTTTTTTTTATCTTCACATTACATTTCGTCTGAGTAAAGACGCAGATTCGATAGACAATCAGGGTTGATGCGCGAAATTGTTCTCTCGCTTTTACGATATTAGAGGTCCGATCACACGTACGGCAAATAAACGATTACGGCAGCGATTCAAGCACTTCGGATACAGTTAAGGGGTTAAAGGTATTATTATTCTCCGTTTGGCTATTACTGTGTGTATCACAATTATAATTAAGTCACGCTACAGCTATTAGTCACAAACAAGCGCTGTGCTGTCGTAGTGTCAATGTTTGCTTCTGGTATATTAACGAACCGCTGCTCGGCGTTAATGAGCCCACCTCCGTCGGACTGATTAGTTACAATAGTTACATCCTATTTAATGCGCAAGGTGGGATGAGAGCCCTTAAGTAGGAAACATGACGCGTTCGCGTATAATTACGTATATATTATATATATATAAGAAGCGTTTTCTCGCGAATTGAGTAATGAAGTTAATAAGTTGGATATCTTATAAGAGTTCGCGCAACTTGTGAACAATTAGTTTTGCTGAAAAGTTTTCAGAGAAAATACACGAACAAAAAGTAAAGAGAATTTACTCCGAGTAATAATAAATATTCAACTTCTCCAAATTGTTTTCGAGCATCTAATTCAATCTATCTCAACATCATCCTTCCTTAGAAAGAAAAGATTATTAATCATCTTTTTAATCTGTGTGCTGACAACCAAAATATTATTCACCATCAATTAGCTTAAACGAACGAGCTTTCAACCAATGAACGAACAACCGATTCATCGTTCCAGATATCCCGATTCGTCATATTCATATAGTCGCGCACACGTGCCGCACGCACGTGCGTGCGTTACGTTACGCGAGACGAGGATGACCTTACGGCGCGTGCCTTTCGTGACAAAGTATCGTTTCGCGCGACTCATCCTCCTTCGATAACGATATCGGACAATCCGTAACACAAGCGCGGAAAATCGATCGCTCGTTCATGTGACTCACTCCTGTTATGATTAAATATTTTACGAGTTCTGTGTATAAATATATACGCGATAAAAAATTCACGATCTAGTGTATCAAATATACTTGAGCCTAGAGAAAATATTGCAAACTTCTCTTTACTCGTTGCGAACGGAGAAGAAAAGCGTCACAGGATCTGACGGATTGTTATACTCGTCGTATATTTTTAAATAGTAATATAATTTAAAGTGTGTTTTTGGAGAGAAATACAGTTCGATTCCAACCGATGGACGTCAATCGATTTCTACTCTCCTTATTGTTGCATTGTCGTTTTTATCTGAAACGGTCGCGCACAAAGAGAAAAATCCGAGAACTGGTTATGACACGCAGAGGCAAACGTACTCGCTCTCTTTAGTGCTCGCGATAGCGCGCACGTACGGGCCGCAAAATAACCGTGTATCATACTCCGTGTTGAAATCACGTAAGCGATGATGTAACGCGCGCGCCGCGCGATGAGGAGCAATTATATCGTCTTGCTGACGCGGCACAACAATTATTAATGCCGCTCACCTCGGTGCAACAAACGTGCAAACTCTCTCGCCCGATTCCGTTCTCTTACGCTCGCGCGTAATCGAAAGATCATCTTTGTGAACTTGGCACATATGACTTTTAACAGGGTAACTATTCAAAACAGAAACGTTACAATTTCCTTTGTGCTGCCCTTTATATAACATTAATTGCGTTTGTAATTCAATTCGTGAAGTAACGCGGCAACACAAACCGCAAATTGAACCCGCATCCCCACTTCAAGACAAAATCTCTGCTGCTTGCGTATCTTTCTGATTCAGAATTATTTATAGCTATGTTTGTGACGAAACTTATTTCGTTTAAATGTTTGAGAGATTTACAGATAATTAACTCGGATTGCGGAAAAATATTTTTCTTCGACTCATATGCCAATCATGTTTTAGAATAGGAACTCTTCCGAGAGTCAACCGCATAATCTCTCCGATACTTATCTCGATGACGACGAGACATGAAGTAGAGGGTTATGAAGGGTCAAGGTGCTCGTGAGATTTTTTTTGTCGTTTCTTCATCGAATGACAGCCTCGGGGAGGAAGAAAAAAGAGAGGGGACGGGAAGTTGTGGAATACAGGAATCCCCATCTCTACGTGCGAGGAAAAAAGCGGAGAACCGCGAGTAGGCAGAGTAGGCGGCGAGCGAAAGAAAAAGAGAGACGAAAGTGAAGAGAGCGGTCTTTTTTTTTCTCTCTCTCTCTCTCTCTCTCTCTCTCAGGAGAGATGAATAATTCAGTGCAGGCGCGCATTGTTGGACGCGCCCATGTACAGTCCCGTATATACACGGACTCGCGAGGTGTGCCAGGAATGAAACTGTCTGCTGGATGTGGTCGGTGAGACTCCGATCGTTTGTGCCTTGGCAGTTGCGCATTTGTAAAGCCTCATAATACAAGATCTTGTGAAAGATATCCAGAAAAAGATCACGTGTGTGTCTCTTCCACCTAAAGACCAAAAATATTAAAGAAGAGTGAAAATCTCTCGTTGTCGTCGTCTAAAATGCTTGAGTGTCGTTTATCGTGATGTGTGTCGTACTTTCGCTTATCATCACTTACTGATAGCGTATATTGCTCTTCTTTTGTCTTACCACTGGCAGGACTGATTGATCAGAATTGTGAAGCGGGTCAGGGTTCAGAATATCACGCTCGCGTATATAACGGGATCTTCTCTTTTCGTTTTATTTTTCTCTTTTTTGTCCTTCTCTTGAGGCTTTCACTATGCTGCCATATCGACACAATAAATTTGTCAAACAAGCTTACAATAGAGACAATAAGACTGATGTATGCTTTTTATTACCAATATACTATGTGTGTGCAAAAGGAGAATATTATATTTCTCTTTCCGAGAGAAGTTATTGCATTATCGCAGTGTTCATCGCCAAGAATGTCTATCCGTTTGTGCGAATCTCCGCGAGTTTCTATCCGAGTAGTCTAACTTAATCAAGTCTATCCAGCTCGAATAGACCGTTTTATCGCGTTTAGCGACTACGATCGCATCACGCACACGAAAACGGGGTTAAGGTCGAAAATACAAAGTTGCCGACCAGTCAAATATACGACCTTCCAAAGATCTACGTATCAATACGTAAAAGAATGATGTCTCGATTATTCTTGTACAAAATTTTTTTCTTATTTTCTCCGCAATCTCTCATTGCAACCGCAATCTCTCATTAAAAATGATTTGTAATTTCAGAAACAGATGAGAATTTTTATCTTATTTATTTGTTTTTGTACGATATTGATTTTAAATATCAATATTTTGCGAAGATAAAATTAAAAACAAGGACAATGGCTGAGTTGTCGGATAAAAGACAAATCGATTTTTCGCCATTTCGTTAGCCGGAAGCCAGACGGCCCGACAGCTGTGGACTGAATGCACCTGGTTGTTCATACAGGGTGAACCTCGTAACATTCACGTATTCCCCATATCCCTCTTTTTTTGCCCCGTTATACCTTTCAGCTACGCGCTCGACAAAAATTACGTCAATCTTTGTAAGATACTGTATTTGCAATAGATATATAAGTAAATGCGCTTTTACTACAAAATTAATTTTAATTGTAAACAAATAAACAATTTCCGAAACTCTTAATTTCGGTATTTTAAATTTTACTAATATAACAGTATTCCTTTTGTATTCTTTCTTCGCATTTTGCTTCATGTCTCTTCTTTTTTCTCAACCTCGCCACATTCACACCGCAATTACACTTGTCGCAATAGTCATTAGCACCGTATCGCGCTAATTAAGATTGCGTTATCGTTTATAGTCTCTTGGTTTACTTTTATTGTTTTGCCGCGCATTCTCTCAGGCATAACAAATTGCATTTTACGCAAATGTGTGTCCGTAAAACTTGTTCTTTTTTTTTTTTTTTTCATATTTATATGCACACTTTGAAGGATGCGCGCTCTCATACCCTGAGACACCCTATATGGACATCCCTTAGTGATGTAGTAGCATCAGCGACGATAACTGGCTGAAATCTCCCTTCGACCGTGCGCGCATTCGTACAGTGGATCGTCGGAGCCTGCCTGCTTCGGCGTCCGACCTTATACGTCAAAACGAGGAGAGCGAGAGAAAAAAAACGAGACACACGCGAACAGCTGTGCGGCCCCTTTTGCGGAGCGCCTTTTAAAATGACTGCTCGCTCTCGCTCAGCGATCGTCTTTCACGTCTATACAAAACGTTCTATACTCCCGTTCGTGGCGCGTGACTCCGATTCAACTCGATTTTCTCGCGAGGCGTCACTTATTTCACAGAAGAATCGCTCTTTCCTGTTCGGAAATATGAATTATGCAATTCTGAGATGGAAATGACGAGAAAGCTTACACCGAGACGAGGATCAGCGACGCTCTTCTAAAGACGCGACGAATAATGAATTTCTCCGCTTCAACGAGAGAAGCTCTCCTAGTCGAGCGCCTCGCGGACGACGACTAGGATAAAGTTTATGTGACATAGCGCGCCAAGTATGTTATCGAAAAGGTGCTGGGATGAGTCACGCGGTGTACCTTAAATCCGCGGTGATGACTCTTTTAAAGATGTTTAATGAATCATAATTTATATCTCTCTATTGAGAGATAGGTACTCTTAAACACCATATGCGGACCTTCGTCGCGCGCGTGTTATGTTAACAAGTAAAACTTCTAGAAACGTAGTCAGAGATCTGAATCCTCGCGCGCGATATACCTTCACAAGAACGCTGCGAATAAAAAATTCCTACACACAAGAGCTACTTGGGAACTCGAAGCGGAACGCTCTTTGATAATTACGTAAGTCACGATATGTGTTTTATTGCGGATGAATACGTGATATAAAATTACGAGAACGTATTCAAGAACAAAAACATTTTTGTCGAAAGATAAACATCGTTAATTCTCAGGAATGCAACGAGAGACTTCGCTATTTTCAACAAGATTTTTCTCAACTAATTTTAACTCTTAATCTCCGCGAGTTGCTTTGTTTTACTTAAAGATTTCGTAATTTTTCAATTAAAGCAGCATTAAATGACGAAGCAAGGCAATTCTCCGTTCAAATTAAATGTTTCGCTAGCCGCAACGGTCGATTGCGAATTTCGAAGTCGAGATCGAAAAAGGGAACGAACAAATTGACCGCGTGCGGTTGAATCGTGTGCACGAGGCATCGAACGACAAGCGTAATTCCCCGGCAATCAGAGATAGCCGCGTCTCTTCTTGCCGGGGAATTAAAATGCCTGTCGTCGAGCACGTGCTAGCCGGTCGTTAAAAGCTGTAACTTGCCGTGCTCGGAGCGTCGCGGCCCTTACGAATATAATTACGTCTGGTGCGTGTGCAACGACCGGTGAGAGAGCAAACCCGTGCTTTTGAAACGGTAGCCACTGTGGACCGCTTCTTCGAGAAAGTAATTGCAAGTGAGATCTAAGTAATCCTTTTGTTTCCCTGATTCTTTTTTTTTGCAAGACTTTTGTTTGCGCTAGAACATCTAATTATTGCTAAACCTGTTCTTCTTGCATTCAACAAATTAATTAATATAAAAGATGTGCAAGCGCTGCACTATTATTGTTTCCACGTTACGCCAGAACTATGTCAAGCAACGGCTCGCTGTTCCAGAAAAAAAAAAAAGTGCATCCGCGATGATTCCGCATGTGGAAACGATGCTCTCTCTCGCTTGTTCTTTTTCTGCCGTCTGGCGGTGCACAAATGACGTGCAGAAAACCGCGCGTCGTGGGAAATCGGAAACTTTTTAAGACGGCCGATTACGCGCGCGCGTATATAACGGATCGGGCTAGGAAAATGAACAGACCAGGCCAGGTCGAAGTTACAGTTAACGCTCTCATTTTGCGCCTCTTTCTTTCTCTCTGTCTGTCTGTCTTCTCACCACTTTTTTCTTATCCCTTTCGCGGAGTCGTCGATTTTACTTCAAACGTCAAGATGTTTGAATACAAAAGAAAGATGTAAGTATGTCGCGGTATCGTTTTATTTGAAAAATGCAAAAGCAATGTGTTTTGTGCCTCGAAATGTTTTGATGTTGAAAAATTGAAAACTGAATCGTCGACTTTGATCGATCGAAAGGTCAAACACGAGACTCACCTGCGACAACAGCTTCGGGAACGTGTGCGTGTTGGCGGATCGCTCCGCCGATCTCTGTTGCTGTTGTTCTTGCTGTTGCTGAGCCGCGGCCTCCGATCTGAGATCGTGCCTCCATCTCAGTACTCCCATCATAACCGCGGTCGCGATAAAAACCGGTGTTTAAAGATCACTTGTCCAAACCGGCCGATCGAACTTACGAAGAACGTTCGCGTCGAATTTTAACTTCATCCAGATACGTGTACTCCACTTGGACGATCTTCTCGTTTTTACCCGCTCACCGACCGCTCGAGTCGAAGATCGAGAGCTCGAAACCTTGTGCGAATTTACTTTCTATCCCGCGGCAACGCGGGTAAGAGCACAATCTTCTCGCGAGCAGACACGCGCGATTCACGTTGTCACGCTCGTGCGCGTGAACGTATTGTCGAAAAATATTTCGACCGTCCAGAAGTATCTTGTTGGTAGCTACTTATGGGTTTCTTTTTTATTTTTTGCGCGATATTGTAGTAATCCACACGAAAGCGAATTGGATAGCTCCGTTTCGGAGAAACAGATCGAAATAATTCCCCTCTTTCGGAATATAAAAATTTCTCTTTTCAAACGACGCATCCGATGTGTGTGTGTACGCGATAAAAAGAAGATACAATACCGCTGAAAAGACGTGATGAAATCACAGTGTCCAATTTTTCAATTTAAACACCCGGCGACGATTTTCGTCGCTGATCCCGACGGTTGTCATCGCTGCTCCGAATTTTGTCCTCCCGAAACGCACACACTAGTAAAATGTTTCTCTCTCTTCTTTCTTTACTGCTCTTACCACCGTCTAGCAAACGTTGCAGTGTCTTTTTGGTCAAACGCGACGTTCGACGCACCAGATCGGAATAGAAAGTTCGCGGATAATCGCTTGTGAAGATCTGCAACGAAGAGATCGTGGATCTTCCTATTCGATGCAACGCGCGCGAACAACTGCGCTTAGAAGCGCAATAGATTGGACAGTGAAACGATTGTGTGTGTATATTACCACGAACTCCCACGTGACCTCGCACTGTGAGTGCCAAAGCGCGACTGAGCGCGTCGGGCAAAGCGGAGAGCGCGTTTGCTGTCTCTCGGCAGTGGCGGATGTATAGAGAGAAACTTTAGGGAAGACAACCTTAAAATTTTAACTCTCATTTGTAACGTTTCGCAAAGTACATCTTGGTGTGTTACAAACAAGAGTTCGAACATAATATAAAAACAGTGGAAAAAAACAAACATTATTTTATTCTTTTGCTTCTATATGCAAAGAATCTTTATTTTCTTTGCACGTAGAATTTAAAGAATAAAGAGTCTTTTTTCTTGTAAATAAAAAACCATAAATTATTGTCCAAAGTGGAATTTGCAAGTAAGAGAAAAAAAAGCACGACAAAGATGCCGTTTTACTACTAGGTGCCCTCTACATCCGCCACTGCGTCAGTCCTCCTCGTCTCGTCCTTTCCATGCCCCCTTACAGCGCTTTGGTCTGACGTCCAACCGTTCTTAAAACTCCCACCGTGCGTCAAGTAAACGTTACCATGGTCGCCATCGAGCGCGTAAACTCGATTCTTTGTGACACGTTATACGTGTTTCTGTTTCAGTCACACTAATATTAGAAACCGATAAGTAAGACTGTAAAAAATGCGTTTGGCAGAAAGGTTTTCTCTTCACGAATCATCTCGAACAGGTCTCCTAAAATCCTGGCGCCACGTGACCGTTAACTCTCATTTGTAAAGAACGTACGGACGTTTTTACGACGTTTTTCTTTCGAATAGTTTCGCTTTCGATGCGATGAACACACAAAATTGGTCGAAACTTCAGTTTGTCCTATAATACTCCATATATTTCGTATTTTATATTTGAAATTTCTTAAATTTTGTTTGTCCGTTTTTGAAATATGTTATTTAAAAAACAACAGATGTGTAAATTGTACACAAAATAGAGCTACACTGAAGAGAATTTTTTCCCTTCTTTTCTCGCTCGCGCTGCATTAATAATCTTCGTAGCAAGTCAACTGAACATTTCATGTCTATATTTGTACTACAGATAAAAATGTAATCTGTTTAATAGGAAATTCGATAAAACGGCGTTTAATTCTGTCCGATGAGGTAATGAGAGCGAACGCATCGAGGTTGAAATTAACTCACGAGCAGTCTCTTATGATCTAGATGAATCTTTGACATCCGCATAGTAACGACAGGTGGTGCGGAAGGTGAAACCAAGAGGAAACGAATGGTAAGTTTGTGGCAAGGGAGGGAAAACAACGAGGGAAAGAGAAACAGAGAGAGCAAATGAAAAAGACCGGATGTCCTTTCGTGGTCGACTTATTTCGCTGTCGACGACGACGAGGCTTCCTGTTTCTTTGTGTCCACGCCTCTTTGTTTCGTTATTTCGCTTAATTTCCTGCGTCCGAAAATTCGAAAACATTACATGCACCGCGTGTGTTTGTCATCATTTCTTCCTATTGTTTACCGCAATTCTGTAGAATCGTAAGGGTTTTCACAAGTGAAGTCAATGACACACGTCAATCAATACAAAAATTTCCTCGTAAGAAATGTACGCGTCGGAAAAATTAAAGAGCACATGTATATCTTACTAAGTGAGAATTCAAATATTCCACCATCTTTTACTTTACATGTTAAAGTACATAAACGCGTGTAAAACCAGCGAATCGGATTGCTTCGGTCAATTTGCGTAATTATACCGATTATTTTGTGATAATTACACACTGATCGCGTCTAGAGAAGCGTAGAAGAGTTACGATATGTGATAATTCGTTATTAGGTAAAAGATTAATAAGTTAAAGTTCGAGAAGAGCTGATAGTCGAAAATAGATGAGCGAGCGAAGCAGATACCAATATCAGTCTCATTTTTTCACAATGGAGTTCAGTTAGCAGATAATGAGTATTAATGTGTCCGCGACAGCTGTAGACGATTTAAATCGGTATCAATGAAAACGACCGTTTATTTAACATAACACAGATGTAATGTCCCAGCAACAGTTCGTTACCAACAAACCGAACATTGAAATTCTCGATCTTATTTGCTTATAAAAAAAAAAATAAAAAATACAATCTATCTATCGCGTATTGCTGTGTATTAAATATAAATTTTTTAACAAAATTTCTTCAGTCAAACTTTCGAAGGTTTCTAAAATAATTTTATGATTTTAGAAAGCAAATTGTCTCTTACGCAAAATATCGAATATAAAGTTATGTTTTAATTGTATTCTTTGACAAGGGAAAAAGAGACAGAGCCTTTACTCTCCGGCGCAAAATCACTTTATCCGCGATTTTATTCGCTCGCTTTTCCCGTTTTTTTCCCAGCCGTAATCCACAAAGAGAGCACAATAATGACCTTTTGTGGGAGGAACCTGCAAAATCTACAATCTTCACGGCCGGTGCGCAGAGGGTACGAATCTGAAAATCTTCCCGGCCATTCGGCCACAGTACGACGGTTCGAAGCGGCAACTTCCGGCGCGCTTACCTGGCCGACCGGAAACAGCGCGTTCTCTCTGCTTCGCTCTTTGCTTCCCATTTTACCGCAAATCGACACTATATTTTGAAATTTCCATAAAAATGTACTATTTGATGCTCGATAAAAAAAAAAACTTGATTGCACTGGGAAAAGCTTGTGCAATAATTGATAAACGTGTCATTTAAACATTGATAAAAATAATAAAACTATACTGGCACTGATAATGTTACAAACAAATCATTCATAGTTTCTATGATTATCACAAGATCGTTTTAAAGGTTGATAAAAATATATTTATCTGTTCAATGGTTCAGTAAAAATATCGGATCACATTTACTCTAAAATAATAATTAAAACAAATGTATTATACATATGTAAAAGAGAATATTGTTTTCATTCGATGATAAAGAAGAGCTCTTTCCTACCAACGATTCTTTTAGCCTAAGTCGATAAGAACGTGTGCACTATCAATGACGGCAAACCTTTCGCATCAGTGGACAGAACTGCATTATCGACAGCAGAAACATACACCATCGATCAGGTAGAAAAAAGGTAATAAGAGATAAAAAGAAAAATAGCGTGATAGGTAAAGGCGAGCAAACGCTTCTCACGAGCTCGCGAGACGGCATGTGGCACGCAGATGATTACAGCTTGTGTGTTGTGAAATCCGGATCGCAATTTGCCAACGAAACTGAGAGCGCGAGACGCGCCAATATCTCTCAAAAGCGGTTCCCACACACGCGCGCAACTTCCTGCAGACATCTTTTTTGCGTGTCCGCGATGACATTTCCCACGAGTATAAAAATACCGTTTAATTTCTCTGATTGAAAACGGAAGACTGAAGACATAGTCAGCGATAAAATATCAAATTGCAGTGTTCACTATCGATGAAACGAAATATAACTGATAACTTCAACGTGGATTTTAAGTGTAAGAAACGCGGAAAACAACGAGATTTTTTTTACGGCCGATTTATTATTGCAAAAAGCGCAACTCTACACGAGACGAGAAACGTCTGTCTTTCGGGGTTCTTCCGTCACGGCGATTTAGCACGTACAACTGACACGATTGCTCCTGGCGAAGAGACGGATCCCATAGAATTCCATGCGCGACGACTGGGTTCTCATTCGATCGCAGGAAATCAAACGACGCGCGATTCGTCTTTGAGTTTTTTCGTTCGCGTCCCGTGACGGAGATCGGCGTTGTTCATTCATCTTCCTCCTCATTCTCGCTTGTTGTCCATTCATCTCCGATTCGTTCACGCGCGACCGTCGTCGTCTCGACCGCGCGCGAACTGTGTCACGCGCCACACAGAGAGGATTTATATAAACGACCCGATAATAATCGCGCTTGCAAGAAACGGACAATTGAGAATAATTAAATCTAAGGACGCGAGTAAAAAAACTCTCGAGGTTTTTCATTACAGAGGTAAAGAAAAATTCCTTTTCTTTTACACAGCGTGTTATAAAATTAAACTGGTCGTAAAGAATTGTAAAATAAGAAGCAAGAAATCATAATTTTAGACACGGTCGAGAACTTCGTGGGAACGTCGTTAAATCGCGATTAAATTGGATAACGAGAAGCTAAGCGTGTTTTTTTTCTCTTTTATCTTGATTCTTTTTATATATACGGGTACCGCTATTTTAGTCAAAAATATAAATAAGAAGTAAGATACTAATCACGCCATGAATAGTTGTACCTTTGCGCGCGTTATTTTACTTCGAAAGTGCTATTTCCTCTTCCTACACGCAGTTTTTAGAGATAATGTAAATTTTATCACATACCTGGGAAAAGTATGACGGTAGAACGCATCGTTGATCGTCGAGACGCGAACTCTGCACTCGTTCGAGTAACTCGAAAAGATCCTGCGTTGTGCTCTGCAACAAAGTTTTCGAAACAAATGTTTTTCTTCTTGTTCTTATTTTTCGCCTTTGTGACAACAAAGATTCTCTCTTACAGAAATCAATGCCGCTTTCTTAAAACACGGACTAATAGAACGTTTTTTTTTTTACTTACTTTAACCTTTTCTGTAGCAGTGCCTTGAACGTCTTGCCTGTCATCTTCCACGGTGTTGGCTCGTCGCGACTCGGCCTCGCAATATACCGACTGATCCAGCTGCTGTCTTCTGAAAGTGAAGTCGAGTCACGACTGATCAGCAAACACGTGTATTTCTCATACATAAAACATGCGTCAGAAATAAATATTGATAAACAATATAAATTATTCTTAATTAAATGGTAATATATTATCTTTTTTTGTCACGACAAAAAGATGCACTCTTCTCTCAGGCCAGGTGGATCTCGAGGGGAGTGCGGAAAGTTAAACGCTCACCAGCGGAAAAATTTCATATTCTCAACAGGGAGATATTGGCCGTTTTCAAGAGAGAACACGTTCGCAGCGCGCGCGATCGATCTGCCCCGCGTGCGATCCCATAAGGCAAAGTGCATCATTACCGGTTATATATATTAAGAAATAGGTGTATTAACATATTTCCGCGCGCGGAGGCACGTAATAACTCGCCCAGCGCGTATATACACGTGAGGTCACACGATATTATTACGCTCTCTTCTTCGGCGGGCTGTAACGATATTACGGCGACGCGTAAGTAAATCTTAAAGTAAGGCACTTTGTTAGAGGTCGACCCCGCCGGTCGGCCATTTACGGGTGGAAAACCTGCGGTAAACAACGCGCGATAAATAACGATGGATAAAGAGCGAGAGAAGTGAAATACTTGCGCACGAGATGCATAATCCACGCCGCTGTGTATCTCGGCGGGACGCATAATCCCTGTGTATTGCATATAACGCTCCATCTCTCGGGTCGATATCAGCGAGGTATTATCAGACCGGACGCGAATTAACCGGCGCTCGTTGCTCGATTCGCGATTTTTCTATGACGAAAACGACATCGATAATCATTTTTCGTCCCATCTTGTACATCGAGTAGAGAGTTATAAAAGAAAAACACGAGGATATTGCGATATCGCAGCGATATTATATCGAATATGTGCAAAAACACTTACTCTGTATTAAATAAAAAGATGAAATAACTGTAACTTTTCAAGTTAAAATTCTTTGTACTTTCCTGTTGTTGCAATTATCTATCGAATCTCCAGAAAAAAAGAGAATGTGATTTTTTTGAATTGGTTGCCCGATTGCTCGAGGAAATCTACTCTGAAAGATAGCGCGCGCGGAGGGGATTTTCCTGAAACACTCTGAATATAAAATGTCATGAAATAAAAATCTATGAATATAAATTCTAATAAGGCACGGAGGTCGTGTCGAATCGAGACCCGAAATAACTACTACGCGGCATGCTCTTTTCTACATAACCGACAACTCACCGCGAGACGAGTATTCAGCGGCAGAGGCGTAGCTCTGTCATTCGTTTTTCCCGCACGCGGAGATGATGCACGTGAGGAAATTCAGACGCGCTCGGTCTACACCACTGCGTGCCATTCCAAATACTCACTGACCAAAACGCAACGAGCGAGACCAAGAGAGGCGCGCAATGAGCGAGATAGCAATTATCCAGGCTCTGTGTGCCGCAAAGAAATAATCGCTTCGTACGATCGTATTTCTATCGGGCACGACGGAGAGAACTCGCCTCGCCAAAGGATCGAGAGGAGTGCACGAGAAAATCACGCACGAGACGTAAAGCGTGAACGGCCGCCGCCGATTCATTGGTCATTCTTCGAAATTCAAGGGCAAGCCGGCTTTGGTCGAGCGTTAAATTGTAGAATAAATCTACAGATGATGGCGTTGGGGGAGGGGGAGAAGAAAAACGCATGACCACGCACAATGCAATTGATTAAGATCCTATTATTAATTGGAATTAGACGCGAAAAAGAAGAACATACGAAATGGAGGAAACGACTTTCCGACACAATCTAGAAAACTGCAAAATTAAACATAAAAACTAATGTTTTTTTCAAGTTATGTTGAGATAGTTTTCCAAATTCTCGTCTAATTCAAAATATTCAGAATGATCTTCTACGAAGCGGAGACAAATTGATATGACGAGCTGACAAGACAAGACGAAACGGTTGCATCTGGCAGCAGCTGCAAACTTTTTCGGTCACAGTGATGACGACATCGTCTCGGCAGTGACATCCTTTTCTTTGTGGTTTATTGCGTCGTTTTCACTTAGCGTAATAAAAAAAAGTAAAAAAAAATAAAAAAGATAATCTGAAAAAGCGATTTCTCGAAATCACTTCGACGGTGCACTAATCTTACGTCTCTCATTTTAAATGTAACATTGTACGATATAAAATACTAATGCAACTAGATGAGAAATGGCGAAGTATCGTCGTGAGCGACATTGCGAAAGTGACAGTTTTTCCCCGAAGGAAACAAATCGACGCACTTCTAAAACGGCACACAAACTTTTCCTCGCGGCTACCATTTATTGTCGTATTCGTCGATAATTGCACATTCCGATCGACCATTCGAATGTCGTAAAAAAACTACCAGCGTATCTACCATAATTGGATTTAATGGATTTAATGCTGGCCAATCCAGTCGTAAAAAAGAACAAGGAAAAAAAATAAAAAAAAGGAAAACTGTAAATATAAATATTTCCTTGCACAACTGTTTTATATCCCGTTTATATCTCGTAATCATTCAAAATATTTAATTTACAACTTTTCACGTATTTTAATTTTTGTACACGCTAATTTAATTTTTTCGTGAATTACAAAAGCTTATAAGCGTCGCTCGCGAGGTTTTACATAAATCTCTACGCTAGTTTTGACGACAGCAAAATGAATTCAACGGTCAATCTTTCTCTGCTAAAAAACTATTACGTTATTTATTAATTTTCCAACTGGCAATATGCGAACTCGCTACGATTGGCATTTATCGTTTGTATCTATTCGTCGGCAGTCGCGCATTCCGCCACGACCGCTATTGTCGTTTCCCATTCCCAAGCCGTTTATTACGCAAACGACATTGTCCGTTAACCGGTCCGCTGAAATAATGACGCGTAATTTTGCATGAATATTTTTATGCTTTGCTTTGGCCGTTAATATTTAGTTCTTTTACACGATTTTTCAGTGATAAAAGCAATAAAACAACTACAGAATAAAATAGAATAATTAAAATAATTTCAAACGCATCTAATAAGTAATAAAAGACTCTAAGAATGATCTTAAATTTACAGAATATCGAAGTTTTTTTTACAACTTGTCCAACCATGTATATTTTGTTAAAAAACAAAAAGAAGATCAATATATCGATATGCGATATATATCGAAATGCGATATATATCGATATGCGATATATATCGATATGCGATATATATATCGATATGCGATATTAGTGTAGTAGTACTACGTACTACTGTCCAAGACATCTAAGTATCTCGGTTTCGATTCTTGCATGTGAAAAAATCGAGAGTTTACGTCATATTCGGGTGCGAAATTGCGGTAAAGTTCCTGTAGGATCGTGTTTCCTACCCAGTGCGTGCTAGCGACCCAGTCCATGGAATAATGGATGTGCCCAATTAAACGAGTTAATTTAATAAAACGCTCGAACGACGGTTTGACCAATGTGACCGGACATTCGTCGCAGAACGTACTGCACAAAGGAAAAATTAGGACATGCTAGGATGCACGTTCTAATAACTGTATTCGTAATCTCGTAAGTACTCACTTACAGAGATTACGTACGCTTCGCGAGGTTTCCACGTCTAATTTGGGAAACGTATCCTTTTCAAAGCCGCTTCCAACTTAAAAAAAAAAAAAGAAAGAAAAAAAGAAAAAACACGTCGACACAGTTTGTCCACGTTACAATCGCGGTTTTAGTTATAAAAAAAAAACAAAAAAACAAAAAAAAAACGCAGAGAGACGCGAGTTTTTAAATTGAAAACTGTCAGGAAGTAACGTCGAAGATTGAAACGTTCGAAATCGTTCTAAAATAAATCGGCAGTAATTTCAGTGACATAGCGACAGATTGACGGCGCGATGGAATTTTTCTTTCGTCGTTCAAAGTGTTCAAATAAAAAAAAAAAACAAAAAACAAACAAACAAAATAAAATAAAATAAAAACCAAACATTAATATCATAGCCCTGCCATGATCGTTTCGCACGTTTACGGAAAACAGAATAAAAATAAAACTGATAGGTAATAAAAAGAGATGCGATCACAATGCGAGTGCAAGCTGAAGTGCACACGCGAATGGAAAGTAACCGGACAAACGAGTTCTCTGGCAGACGCCGTGCCACTTGCGTGTTGCAAAATCAATTTTGCAATGCGCGCTCAGAATGACAGAATCCGAAATCGTGAAGAGTGCAATCAAAACTAAGCCTGTAAATACAAACATTCAAGCCGAGCCTGTCAATACTAAAAGTATTAAAATTGAATAGTAATAAAACTCATAAAACAACAAGACATTGTAACATTTTATCCCCTTCCAATAAACATTAATTGAACATTGATAACACAATTATGTTTAAAATGCTATCGAGGTTAAACAATATGCTACATATGTACTCGTACAACAGTCAAAGCAAATTGGACCAAACTGAACTAATGAAACATATCATTTAAAATGTGTTAACAATAACTGTGATCCAAATTGTTATTATTCCATTTGCGAAATTTTCAATTCACATGGAAACTCAAACAGACAAATTTCGCAAGAATTGAAATTAAATAATTTATTCACATGATCGTTCCATAAAATATAATAGCACAAAAGTGAATTTCGTAAATATTTGATTTTTGAGGAAACCGAGAGAAAAACTACCTGTTTCGCATTTCTACCTCAAAGGAAAATGTTTGCACGTTTATCGCGGAGTATATTAAGCAAATAAAGCGATCCGAGATTCACGGATAGAGTCGCCACCGCGACTGCCACGACTCGACTTACTGCCCCGATAAATCGCGCGCCCAAGTCTGAACAAGAATTTTATCTCGTGAAAGTTATCGCAAGGCTGTCTTTATTTAGTAGATACACAACGGGTGTATCAATACTTCCAACAAAAATGCTTGATCGACTAGAACGCAGTCATATAGAAAACGTACGTGATCTGTATCTCTAATTGGCTCCGTTTTGCATTCAATAAATTACGATAAGACATTACAATGTCTCGCTTCTTTCGCCAATGTGGTTACGCAACACGAATAAAAGATACATTGCTCTATTTGGTTTGGGACGCGAAATTTATTATTTATAAAACAGAACGTCATGAAAAATTAGAAAAAATAAATGTTCACGGTTTTTTTTCATTAACGACGCTTTGATCGTTTAGTTTCGCACTTTTCACGTCGCCGTAAAGGGATCACCGTAGAGATGACGGACAGATGCGTTGGAACACGATCCTCCACGTGCGATATGTCACGCATGAATATGTTAATATCCGTCACGTGTACACATACATCATTCTGCACGCGCAAATGTTCATGATTGATAGCGCGATCACAATTTGCTTCTAGCCTCTTCCTCTTCCGCAGTTCAAATAGTCATTTGAACTCTTTTTGATCTAAAAACAATTTCTTCTACTACGGGAATTTTTTATCTCGAAATTATTTCAAAATCTCATAGCTTACGCACAAACATACATAAGCAAATCTTTTAAACAGTTTTACATTCCCATTCGTTCGTTCTTAATTTTTTTCCTACTTTTATTCATAAAAGTTTTGAACGATTTTATTTGAGCATACTTGATTGGATGCTATATGCGGTAAAAGGGTTGAACAAGTCTTTGTACTGATGAGCAACCGCCACCGGGCTTTGGAAATCCGATCTAGGTCTACCTGTGCCTTTCATAAACACACGCGGTGGATAATCCGTTTGTCGTACATGTATACGACAATACTTTAAATGCGATTTTGTTCGGCTGAATAAGGATTTAAAAAGACACGTGTTAAACAAACCCAAATACATCTCTCTAAAAATCTTGAAATGTATAGAGTATATAATGTATAAATGTAAAAAATGGCTAATTAATAAATTCCCGAAAACGAAATCATAAGTTCCTGAAAATCTTTATAACGTCATACCTTCGTGTCTTTGTTGGCAAATACAGGTGTGTACATAGGCGCGTTTTCCCCCTTAGTTTTTATCGACGACGACTTTATCAGGACGGCGTAAAAAAAATTCGACGAATCGATAAATCGGCAGTGCATCAACGTTGACAGCGGCCCGTCGTGATTTACGGCGAGCCTGTGGTAGCGACACTGTTTTTTTCCCTCCCATCGTCGATTTTCAAATGCCCAGGTGATCGCACCGTCCCTCTTGATGAATAAATCGACCGAGAAACGCGCCGACGAGTACGCTACGTATTGAATATTCGCTATCCCATTGCCATTATCATTTGTTACAGTTGCAAAGATTTTTTTTCCAAAAATTGTGGATATTTAGAAACAAAGGGTAATGTTCAAAAATTTAAAGTAATTATATTTACGCTCTAGAAAAGACGTTTTTGACAGATCTTTCACAAATATTATAGTGTTCCGTGTTCGTGTAGTTTTCTGTCACGCCCACGTGCTCGATTTCTAGCACAATCTCATGATTCAGACACCCCTGATATCATAGAATCGTACGTTGTGCGGCTTTTTATATGTAATGGTACACGAGGCGAGAGATTTGAATAAGAAGAGAGATATATTTATTTCTGCTAGGCGCGATCGTAAGTAAAATCCGAAAGAAACTCTCGTCGTATTTTCCGCGAAAATAACAACGCTCGATATTGTTACCGACGAGATAAATTTTGAATAACAAACAACGAAATTATCGGAATATAATGTAATACATATATTTTAATTAAATTGTAATTGGAACATTGGTTTTTAAATGGTACAATTTAATCATCGCGAATATTTTCACAACCTTTCAATTGTAATTTAAACAAATTATTGAAAAATTATCAGAATAAATGTTATCAAGAAATTTCTTTGGAAAAATAAGGAAATGACATTACTTCTTTCTCAAACTGACACACGCAACCACGAGACATCCGACGTTTTATTTATGCCTCGAGAGTGCATCGCGTCGAGAAAACAATTAAACGAAGATTAATACTGTCATCCGTGGCGTCGTATGTGTTTGGATAGAGGGTAAGGGGCAAGAAGAGGGGAAAAATAATAAACAGTCACCCATAATTTTGGGGGTTTTCGAGACCCGTTGCTCGAGGGGGTTGACGCGACGTGATATATGCGTGGTAACATATGTCGTGGTTCTCTTTCTCTTAGTGTGTGCGTGCGTATATTTGTGATTCGTAGACCTCCAGTCTTTCCACCGGAAAAATGTGCGATACTCCTTTCCCCTCCCCACTGTGCATAAACGCGCGAGATGCGTCTTTCAGGAACGTAGCATCATTGCAACAGAAAGAGATACTGAAGTGAAAATCCGTAATTTTTGCAAGAATGTGTTTATATTTATTGCTTTCTTATTAATCGCAATCAAATCAATTATCAAATGAAGTTTAAAAATCAATGAGGAAAAATTGGATATTATATTTAGGAGTTTATTAGAGTTAAAAAGAGCCTAATCATATTTGCATACGTTGTATCTATAAGTTTTTATTAGTAAATTATTATTTTATTATAATAAATATGTATATAATCTTTTGAAAGACGATTTAAATTTTTCTCGCATCGCAGATTTTCAATCTTCAAAGATCCAACACGCGCGTCTACACGTCTGACATGACACGCGGACTCACCCTTGCACGGGCTGTATTTCTCCTCTCATTATCATTATTATGAGCACTTCGGCATTGTGCATCGAGCATAATGCCGCTGCATCCTGGCGCGGTGTCGCGATGACATTTGCATACCGACAAAGAGAACATTCACGCCTCCTTTCTCCCTTTCTCTTCCTCCTTCCCTATCTCTCGATGGCACCCTCGAAATTCTACACTCGAGAGAGCACTCGCTGCCGATTCACCGTGCAAAAGCAGCATCGTGCCGCATAACGCGTTATCGCCTTTCCTCTAGAAAGACGCACTTATGCGCACACGTGTTTTCTACCGTGTCGAATAATTGACAGAGTGGAGAAAAAATTGCGCGCGGAGAAGAGAACGTTTCTTTTAATACGCGTTCAAAGTACCCTCTTTTTTATCTCGCGAACGCTTGAAGCCAATTAACTCTCTCCCACTCCTCTCACTTTCTTTTTTTCTTTCTCTCTCCTTTTCTCTCGAGCCATTAAACTCACTTTCGAGTTTTCGATAGACGATAATTTGGCAGAAAGGGAGAAAGAGAGAACTTGAGACCAGTATTCTATTTATAACTTTATGTCCTTTGTGTCTTCTGGTCGAGACATCAGGATCTTGTAAATTACGCGCCATATACTCTGATATATGTGTATTCCGATTCTTCGGATGTTACTTTTGTGCTTTGTCCAATAAATAAACTTTATAAATAGAATCCTGATTCACCGAAATTCACCGTCGCGAAATCGAAACGGACATCGTGTCGCGGCCTTTCGCTTTTTCCCATCAAAAAATCTGCACGTACTCGACACAGGAATTGAGTTGCATCGAACACACGATGGGATCGGTTTTACAACAAACAACGCCGCCGACGTGGACGAAGCGCTGCGCATCCAGGGATGC
Organism: Pseudomyrmex cubaensis; assembly: GCA_014825685.1. Lineage (NCBI taxonomy): Eukaryota > Metazoa > Arthropoda > Insecta > Hymenoptera > Formicidae > Pseudomyrmex > Pseudomyrmex cubaensis. Next base: position 23,180 of record QVOA01002521.1, read on the forward strand.
AAATCGAACGAGCAAACGCGAGTCGAATACGAATACCACTCGCGCACGTATTCGGCCGGCGTCGTAAACCGGGAATCGTATTGCATTTGCATGCGCGACCGCGGCTATACATAACAATATCTTATTAGACAGCTTTCCGTACCAGATGACATCGCCTACGACGAGAAGGCCACGGGGACAGTGCGAGCGACACGCACGCGGTGGTGTGGATTACTATCTCCGGTTATACTATCGAGAGATATGCACGGATTCTGCAAAAACGTTGTCGCATCTGCCGCACGTGAAAAGACCATTTTTTCGATTCAAGTTTAATTTATATACACACGCACATACACATATATATAGAGAAAGAGAGAGAGAGAGAGTTCAAAAAACACTTGGAATAATTTTCGTACTTCTATCGCTATTTTTTCTGTTAAAAAAAATTACCTTTTATGTAGTTAATTGAAGTTTTCTATTTTACATTTTTATTTAACGCATACGAGCGTGCGCACGTGCGAGTATTGAAATTCCTTAATTTGTTTATTTTTTTCTCCCTCATTTTGTCAATTAACTCTCGAGACCTGAATATCAATGTGTTATTCACATAAAGCGGTTTTCAGCGTGCGTGCGCGCTTGACCGCCGTTAGTCACCCACGTCCACGCTCGGCCGATTTATTCAACGGTGCGTCCATATGCCAACGGGATTAGAATTAGAGTACTTAGATCGCACGCGTTCTAGAATATACGCGGCGGTAATTCACTTTGATGTGCATGTGTATGTGCTCAATGACATTTTAAAGTGCAATACGACCGCAATGACACGCTCCGATTTCGATCGAAGTCGCGCGTCGATTTACAGTTTATACGCGTGTAATTCGCGGTTACTCATACACATCCATCGTTTCTTCATAGCCATATGGCAGACTGCAGTATCCTTACGTTGGGCCTCGGATGTCGAATTGATTAAATTTGAACGCGACTTAATAAAATGTGACACAAAGAACAGTTTTACAATTACTAACTTGCATTAACACTCTTTTGCCATCTTATTAAATGTAGAAAAGTGTAGAGTAGATAACACTTTCTAAGATTTTTAGGGAACCGACTCAACAAATTTTGAAGAAAAAGACCAAGTCATAAACGTGTATGATCATCCGCCGACGGAAACTGCCAATCAACTCGGAATCGCCATCGATGCAATCTGAATAATTGCAAAAAACTATTTGATCCGAACGCTTGAATCCGACTTGTGCAAATAACTGCCACTTAATAACGACGGCGGATGAGTATCGTGCATTGGCGTTTTTTTCCTCCGCCCGCGATCGTCGGTTAGAGATTAAATGCGCGCGTGGCGGCTGATGCTATCGGCCGATGCACATCGGTAACGCGTCGCGCCGTACGTTTCACGTTCCCCAGCGTCGCGGGTTCTCTGTACGCACACTGGTTACATACATAAAAGCCGTAGCCGGCTATTATACCACGGTATACGCACGCTTATTTCCACATAGGTTAGCCGGTAATTTCGAAGTTTACGCTCTGCACGGATTTCCCCATCAAAGTCGCATGCCTCTCTACATTGGATGCAACTCTTCGCGGAATTTAGTGATCAAGTATTTCGGTAATTAAGTAGAGAATTTAGCAATTAATTGCATCCGATATCTGGCGGCACTGGCATGTTTACGATTTTGCAATAAATAAATCGACGACTAACGTTGATAGAAAAATAATTGGTTTCGCAAAATTTGTTTTAAGTGTTTATACGTGTATTTATATAAATGTTTATACGAGTGCACTTTTTTAATCTCGAGAATGAAAAGGTTGGATGAAAAAAAAAACTCCATATGTTTTTTTTTAATTAAAGTACACTATGAATCCTTGTATTTCTCGCAGTAATTATACTTCAACGCTTGTCGACTTTGGCATACTTTCGAGTGTAATATCCTGAAAGTAGGAGCGGAAAGTGCTCTGGTAAAATTACGCTCGCGCAAGCAAATTTTAGTGCCGCTTGGTTGACTGACGCCGAGGTGTATAACGGCGTAATTTAACGAAATCTCGAGGTTAACGAAATTAAACAAGAAACAAATAAAAGTATTATAAAAAAAACTCGAGTTAAAATGTAAAATAGCACATCTCACAAATTTATATGAATAACATATAATTGAATAACTAAATTCAATAACCTGATTTGTGCATATGCGCAACATGCAGGAAATTAATATCCACAATATTTATAATAGTTGCAAATTTGTGTTAGATATGCAAATTCAGTTAATCGACAATAGCCATCGCGGAGATCAATTTGCGCTCGTTGTTTCAAATGCCAGTATCGATATCGTTTTTATAAAATATATATCTCTAGAGCAATATCAAATGATATTGAAATGAACGTGTTTAATACTACAATGTAGAATACAAATTGATAAAGGCACGCGAAACCTTGCGCGTGTTGACTCTTGTAATTGATATTTGACTTCGCGTTCGCAAAGCAAATAACGGACGTTATAATCGTTACAGTGAGTGAGTGAGAGAGAAAGATAGAGAGAACGTGAGATAAAATATGCATTCAAAGACCACTCCTGGAACGAATTATCGAGTGGCAATAATCTCGGGGGTTGGTCCAGTCAAAGTTTCGATAAATCGCGCACACCCTATCCGGTCGTTAGCCCCCGGCTGCGTTTAAAAGGGTGTGACCAGTTCTCCTCCTGGTCCATATTACGTAAACGGTTGTCCACTCAAAAAAATATTTTATATATATAATGTTTGTGTCTGTATTAAATTACAAATCATGCAAAAGAGAGCTGCGCGATTTGTCTAAAAGCTTATTGAAATGGATATTATTCGCTTTTAAACGTGAATAAATAAGCTATCGTGTGTGTAATAAATATAATACAATGTTTAAATTTGACAACGTTAATAAATTCTAAATTTATCTGTCGTAAAAAACCTCTTAAAAAAAAAAACACACACACTTTTCTTACATTTGTTCTCGATTGTGATTCTTCTACTCTCGAGGACCGATTCAGTCTCGGTCAGTGTATGTGATGCTGCATCGAGAAGCGGCAGAGACATAATTAAAGAGTAGGCACAAGCAGAGGCAACGAAAAAAAAATGCAAAGTACCCCCACGTGGAGGCGATAGAAACGTGGCCAAACCTCGCGCCACGGGGGAGCACGGACTCGTGCGTTTCGATGATGATCTCGAGAGGGGTGCCGTGTAGGATGGATGACGCATGACTCACAAAGTGCCCACTGTCCCGCACACCCCTTCGATTACCATTGTGGCGTACATTTATATAATATATGTGTGCCATTCGCGAAGCGTCCCCCGACGTGGCCATTATGCCGGGGCTTCCACATGTGACGGAATTGTGGTTACGGCGTACGACTCTATTCAGGTAGATTACGTGCTCGATAACGTCTATTTTTGGTGCAAACATGACTCCCCCTCTCTCATTCTCTTTTTCTTTTTCTCTCTATACTCGGTAATCGGATTGATTTAATAAAGCGCACGCGGCGGAAAGCAAGCGGCGCGTGCTCGCGGCGCTCTATTACAAACTACGGTAAAGTCGTTCTTGTGAGATTTTCGCGTAATACCAGGGATTCAAATTCTGTTGAGTTTCTGGAATATGAAATTTTCGCAAGCCCACCATGAAGTTCTCATCTGTTCGCTTCTCGAGAACAGAATCGGATGTTCGAAGTAAAAAATACAAGAAAACTTTCAAGTTTGCAAAGTTGTCTTATATTCTTTTTAGCGTATATATCTATAATAGATATAAGAACATGTTTCTAGATTTATTTAAAAATTCTTACGAGTCATTCAAATTTAGTTAACGATGTAGGTTATTTTCACTGGGATTTCAAAGCAATTCCAATTTTAAATTAAAAAAAAAAAAATCGTAGTAAAATGTCTTTCGAAAATTAACGTTTCCTCGTTTCTAACAGAATGTAATTCAAAGTGGGTTGATGTAGACAAGTAATTTAGAGCTCTTAACGAACGAGCTGAAGTTTGCGCTGAAAAGTCGAGGGTTTAAAGCCGGTTGAATCACCAATTCCGCCGACATTCCGACGCGTTCCAATGACGACGATGATGTTACGACGAGGAACGTCTTCTTGGGTCTCGTGCCGATTCTCATACGCGTGTTTAAAACCCTCTTCCCTCCTTTTCTCGTCTCTCTCTGTCTCTCTCTCTCGCTCTCTCGTGCAACATCAGAAGCTGCCTCGCGCATGCTGCTCGCGCGAGATAAGGTCGCTCTGGCCTCTTAATTGCTCGTTTCCTGTTCAGAAGACCTCTTTTGCCCCGCCACGGCTTCGTCTTTGACCCAAGTCAGTATCAACCTTCTCACAGACAGAGCTTTCTCAATATTGCGAGAACGGAGATACGTACCGACGGCGATATTGTATCGAAACATCAATGATTATTTGATATTCACACAGCAATCAAGATTATCAATTAGTACAATGTAAAATCAATTAATCAATTGATATAATGTAATGATGATCAATTAATGTATTGTGAAAATTTTCAATCTGGAATTGTAAATAAACAACAATTACAAATTGTAAGATTTAATCCCCTAGCGGATTTGTTAATTTCAAAAATCTGTGCCATCTCATCTAATTTGCTAAAAAAACAATCGAATATCAAGATTCGTACTCATATTAGATGAAGTGCGATGTTCTATTATTTATGTAGCATTCATATAATTGCATAAAAATAAATAAATATAACTGCGCAGATAACAAAAGTGTGCGTTAATTAAAAAAAAACAGGAAATATAATGTGCACGTATTAGGATCACAAATTTATCTACGAGATCAATTATGTAAACGAACGTCACGCTCCGAGGTAGTATCATATACGCGATTATATCGGGCGATCCGCGTTGTGTCCCCCTCGAAACGAAACAGTTGCTAAATCACCCACTGAAATCTCTATATTACGGTAACAACCGTCGATGTTATCCCTCTCTTCAAAGAGAATGAATTATTGGGATTAACCGAATGACTAAAAGTAACAGAATAGGTCAAAATAGAAGACAGATGGAATTGGAGATCATAAAATGAGCGTCGTATCTCTGTTTTTAATTTCAGTTTGTAATCTCTGTATTTATGAACATGATCCCGTGATGATATTTCAAGCGACTCGGTTGTGGACACGACTGTGTCAAGAGTTCGTCGTGCGTGCTTTGGCACGCGATCGAACCGGTTTCGCGAGGATAACGTAATTGCAATTTACGCAAACCTCGTGGTTTTCCCATCGGTGGTGGTCGGTGAATTTGAGCGGAACGCGATTTGTTGTTCAACAACGCGCGACCGTCAGGAAAAACAATCTAACTACCGCATTGAAGAAATATTGTATTCCGACAGATTCATTTGACAAAACACTAAACGAATATCATCGTTTTTAAGAGCGAATGAAACAAAATTGTTTCAAGTGTATGACTCAAGAAGTGACTCAAGTGAGAATCAAAATTAATCACATTTAACGATAAGTTAAAATCATTATCATGTATGTTCATTATATTATCTGCCTTTTTCTGTGTATTTGTGAAATATATATAGTCAGAAAAAAAATATTTTTTTTACTTTTTTTTACTTTTTTTCCACTTGTAACAATTGATTAACGACGAGCTTCCGAAAATCTTTGTTGTATCTCGCGCAAAGTTTTATCGCGTATTTTAAAAGCCACGATAAATGAGTCATTTCCACAACATAATGTTTCATGACAGCGGAAGAAAGAGAAATTGGTTAGATTACAGCTGGCGGGCGAATCTAAAACTACGCTCTCGTACAACAATTTGCATTCCGCCGACGCGATAAGAAACGAGTTTCAAAGGTGGTAATTTCGTATTTGCGCTGGTATATTTATGTTCTCTTTCGAGAATCGGTGGCCTCTTAATGAGGAGACGCATTTTGCTGCACAAACACTATATCTTCTGCTGCTTTTTGTTTGATTTTTTTTTCTTTTTCTCATACGCAAAGTGGTAAGTGCTACCGAACGAACCGCTTCGCAAACTAATTGCCGTACAAAGTTACGCGTTTACGCAACGTGATTCATGTAACTATTATCGTTAATGATAACTAACGATCTTTTTAGCATTACTATATAACTGCTACTCATCGAGAAAGAGAGAGAAAGACAGAGAGACACGTCGTTCCATTAAGAATTAATCTACAAAACGTCGTGTGTAACAAAGATTATGCCCAGAGGTCAATACTTCGGGAAGTGATACGGCAGATGTTCTGAGAAAGCAAGCGTGCTCACATTGCATCTATTTAAAGATTGCTGTTCGATTACTCAGAGTTCCTGTCATGCCTTCGGGATACGAGTAACGAGGTTTTTGTCACTTCACGTTGCTTCGCGGGGGCGGGAATCCCGCCTGCATCTCTCTTAACTTTTATTACATCGCGCAACGTTATCGGGTACACCGCGCGCGAACTTCCGCGGAAACAAGAATAACGAAACAGAATGGCCCATTGTGTAATAACAACGATGATATCGCTCAACGTTAGAACACGTAATGTTGAATTTTAGAATTTTTGAGCATTTAAAAAGTGGAATCTTCCTTAAGACTCTTTTAGAATCGCGATAGTTTTCTTTCAAAGAACTCCAGAGCGTTCCGGATAAAATGTATGTTTGTAAAAATTTTATCACGAGAAAGTAAAACTAATAATATGTAATTTACAATATGATCGTTAATTAGCAACTAACATGCCACTTCTTACTAACTATGTAGAGAAAATTCTTGGTCTTTTCCTTCAAAAGGAAGCGGAAAACTCTCAGTCAAAACTACAAAATATTATTATTGGGGTGTGGTGCGTGTTGTAGTAACTTTACACACACCTCGTACTCATAAGTCACGTTTAAAGCCGCTATGACTGGGCATTCATTTCCATAACTGTACTCGCCACTCCGACGCGATGATCCGATAATTCTCCGAGCAAAACGTCGGCCGGCATAAGAAATGGAAAAGATCAAGCGAATCAACCGTTAACGACATAATTCTTTCATCAGGGAATAAGAACATTGGTTCAATAGCAAATCAGCTGCTGCGATGCTCAGCCGCGATATTAACGACTTCCCTATCGACTATCTTGGCATCGTATTGTGCGTTGAACATTCCACTACTTCGTTTTATCAGTATTATTTTTATAACAGTAAATAAAGTTAAATTTTTGCACATATATGTGCAATATATTGTTATAATTAAATTGATTATTTTGAAAATAAAAGTAATATCGAAATATTAATGTAAAAGCGCGCGTGCTTCCAGCGGAAGCAAGAGATCGTATGATTACTAAGTGCGATTAAAATAATTAAGATTACAACAAACGCGTATTGCTGCTAATGTGATCGCATAGAACATTAATGTAAAAGCGCGTGACTTCCCGCGGAAGCACCGAGAGATCGTGTGATTACAAAGTGCGATTAAAATAATTAAGATTACAACAAACGCGTATTGCTGCTAATGTGATCGCACAGAACATTACTATTGAACGCTGACTCCTACGAGGGAGTTGCGATACAGTACTTCAATTCATTATTAGATGGATTCAAAGAGAGTACAAGAGAAGGTTAGAGAAAAGGGAGGAGGAAAAGGAGGAGACGACGACGACGACAACAACGACACGCGCGTAGACTGCTGTGTTGGCAGCTGCAACACGCGCGAACGCTTACGAGAAAGAAGAGCCGAGAGAGAAGAGAAGACGAGAGAATAAGTGAGACGGAAAAGAGAAGAGAGCGCAAGACAGTCAGAGATATCGCGAACACATGGTTACTTGTTCTCGACTTACGTGTTAACATACGGGGTGTGCGTATCTACCTTGTTATCATCGTCTGTAAAGACCGTGGAGTCAATCTTGCCATAAAATTCTTTTAATGCAAAAAGACAATGCTAAATTAAAATACAATATATACATCATGCCAAATATAATTAATAATAAATTATTAATAATAAATTATACATACGTATCAAAAATTCAATTTTACAAAAGATGATAGAAATTTTTCTTATCGAACAAACACGAAGTTTTAGAAATGGCTATTGAGAACTTGAGACTGTAACCTGTGTCACGTATGATATCTTGTATCAAACTTCGTTTTTCCATCTCCCGGGCAATAAATATGCCACGCAAAATTGTTTTTAAAAGTTACATTCAAACGATCACAGGTAATCTCGAATTGCGAAAAAACGAACGATGTTGTTCTTTATACCTGTGCACCCTTGGGATCCCCAACCCCTTTGCCAATCTTGTCCTCGAACCTTTTTTTACTACTGCTAAGTCAGTATTAGAATTACCTCGATATCTTTTTTGATTTCATCTTTTGTAACGCGTACATGCTTTTTTAAGATAAAAGTTTAATTAGAGTAGATTTATATATTAATGAGAGAGAAATAAATATTAAATAACTAAATACACATAATTAGACAGATAAATTAGAATTGATTTCAATATTAATTAATGCATTTTGACTCGTTACACAAGACTGTGGTGCGCGTGATGTATAACAAATCAACATTATATTGTGATACGAGTAAATTAATGAATGTATTATATTATGATAAAAGTAAATTAATATGATACGAGTAAATGAATACGACCGTAAAGGAAAAAAAAATCACAACCGATTTCCGTCGACGAACATCTGTAAAGAATTTGCTTCGACAAAATAAATACACGGAGAAAGTTTCCACAGTCGTTATCCGTGGGGTAATCGGATATCAAAAATCTTTTCTAAAGGGGTTGTTTAAGGTTTTTCGCACATAGAACTGCGTGCAAATAGTCGAAGCGCACGTGCGAATGAATATTTATGACGACGCGTCGCGAATTATTATAATTCCGCGCGCGGTAAATATGGGTATATATATCTCGCCTTGTGTGTGGACTTAATAGCTCAAACGACGGGTCGCTTTTCATCTAGACGATCAAATACACGGGATTATACAACAGTTGCGAAAACACTTTCGCGCGGTCGCGTCGCATTTATCTTCATCGCGCGCGGTTCAAAGATTAGACAGTTACCGCCTGTATCCGTAAGCTAAATCAAAGTTGCATAAATCGACGTAACCGAGAAAGTAACGATCACGTCGTCGAATATATCAACTCCCCGAAATTGTTTTCCAACTTCATATATAATTACACACACACACACACACACACGTATGTACGTATATCAATATGAATCCCTGCTATAGATGAAGATAAAAACAACTACTTTATAGTATTTTTTTCTTCCAAAATAGCCAACTCATGTATCCCTAACGCAGATATCTGACATTTCACGTGTAAGACATCGATGAAGATTCGCTGGATCGAGATATTGACGGTTCTCAAATGCAATTTTGGCAAGTATGTAAGCGATGAGACGTAAAATTTCGCTCGAACAAGCTGCACATTCGCATTCTTCCTACACATGGAGAACGTGTCGTTAAAAGTTAGAGCGTATACCCGTTACACGTCCCGCGCGTCTGGTTATCTCTCTTTCTCTCTTTCAGTCTCTGCTTTCTTTATCTTTCTATGTCCTTCTTTCTCTCTCTCACATACACACACACATACACAAACGTACGTAGATATTGCGCGCACGAGTGCAGCCGTGTAACGAGCCGTAATCTTGCGGTAATTTACGAAATGACAGTCCATAAATATTTCGTCCGTAAATTGTGATTACGGGTTTGATCGAAACCTCGCTCTCCCTCGTGCCTACGTCTCGATCTTCTTTCCGCTTTCGTACGGGCGATCGTATCGCGTTAACTGTAACCACGGTCACTGCGCGTCGCTCGACTTTAGCGAATCGCTAAAAAAAAAAAAAAAAAAAAAAAAAAAAAAACACAGATATGTACCAGAGCGATATATCGGTATGTGTGTTGCACTAATTCTGGAAACGGATGGAGACGCGACGGCCGGAGATCGCTACGCGAGACGCGGAAAAGCGCGCACACGTGCGCGAGATAACGCCGTCTGCGTCGCGAGATATCTCGAGCAAATCGGAGAAGATTCTATTAACGCTCGATTAGTTTCTCTGGTCTCGAACATCCTCTCTAATGAATTTCAAACGTTATTACACGCCGTGAAAACAAAATCGAGCACAGAAAGAGAAAAATTCGTTACCGTTTCTTGGAAAGGAGCGTGTAAGACTCCTTGGTTGCGGCACAAACTCTCATGCGCATTTTACGAACGGCCCTTTTGCGCACTCCGCCCTCGATAACTGGCATCCAAAAGATCGTTTTACCACCTTCGGATGCTCCTGCCGTTGCTGCTGCTGCTGCTGCTGCTCGACGAGGAACGATCGGCGCGACGACACCTTGCCGATCACTTTGCGCCACGGGCGCGTTCTCCGCCCCTCGACGACGACGCGACGGACCTCGCATTCGACTCACGTCGCGATCGGCATGGCGCGATTAATCCTCCACCTTTCTCCCCTGTCGTCCCTCCACGATCACGCGAAGAAAAAGACGGCGAACGCGCACAATAATTATTTCGTCCGCTCACGGTCGATTTTTCCGCGTGCGGGTGAATATAATTTACAATCGGTGAGCTCCTCCCCGTTGCTGTCCTCCCTTATCTCGAGGTCGCCCCCTCACCGATGATTCTCGCGGTTCTCTTCTTGTTGTCTTCTTTTTTTTCAGCCCGGCTCGAGAGAGTCTCCGCTTTGCCTCGCTCGTCTATTCGATAACCATTATCGAGATAAGAACGTTCTCCGCGTGCGCAGCCTGCGGGCCCGAAAGTGTTCTTTTAACTCTTTGATGGATGCGACGTCTCACGCTGAATTCGTGTGTTTTTGACGCGCGTAGATCGGACGAAGATAAAATCGCCGAAAGATAAAGATCTAACGCTACGGCCGGCAATGTTTTGTGATGTGAGTCTGTGGCTATTTGCCACTTCCTATTTAACTTTGTAACAAAGTTTCTCAAGTAAGAAAAGCTGTTTTGTGTTGCTTAACCGAACAAAAGTCTTCTTAAGTTTGTTAACCGAAACTTGTTTGTCGATTTATCATTGAAATGTGTAAACTAAATATGAAAAAACTAAGTTATAATTATTTTAAGTTCAAAATTTCAAAATACTAAAACGTATCTACTATTTTGATATTATTAATTGAATAATATCTTACAAATTAATTCCGTTATTACGAATATAATTGATTTTGTTACTACAGAGTTGTTAAAAACAAAATATTTTTTGATTTAAATGAGTGCTTTTAACCGATTGAAATCTGACATTCGCAGTAAATGAGGACAATCGATTTTGCAGATACCGTTTTTAAAATTTATGTATGAAATTGTGCAGAAACATTAATTCGAACTTGTGCAATTGTCTCAAGCGATTTGAGAGATTGATTATATTCTTCTCCGAAAGATATATAACATTGTGAGATTAAAAACTTCCCCGAAACAAAATAAAAAAATAAAAATTACGTATTTCCTCCTAGAACTAGAGCACTCACTTATTTATCACGTATCACACATTGCCACACAACGGAAATGAAACTTCTTTCTCCAGAAAAACATTTCTCTGTTTCAGATATAAAGTTTCCTGTCGCGTTAAAAAAAGAAACAAACATACAAGTAAATACGACATATTGTAAATTAAAAAACTCGATCAATATAAAAATCTTTTAAATAATTTCGAACTTTAACAACAAATTACATCTCTCGTACAACGAAACCGAGTTTTTTTAGACATTCAATGTTGACATTCACCACCCGAAAGAAAATTCCAAAATAATGACACTTTTGCAATTAACAAAGCCGTCAAATTCAAATTTAGACAAAAAAAGACTGCAGACGTAATAAAAACACGATTTTCAGCAAGTGAACAAAAACAAATTTATGCGGAGCAAATTTTTACTCACAGTTAATGCACGAATAATTCTCAACGAATAATTCTCCGGGTAACAAAACAAGCGGTGCAGTTATCAGCCGCTCTTGTATCGCTCGGATTTTTCCGGGAACCGAGAGACTCTCTCGGTTGAACGTAGACCTTTGAATCCACGCACGTCGGTTTTCAATCACACAATACGTAACCAGAATTTAAAACTTATTGATATCATCTGATCATTGATTAAGCCACTCGATTAATAATTTACTGTCCGCAACAATCATTTCATTGACAGAAATGGAAATTGAAAATTAAAGTAATCGGAAAACAGTAACCGAGTGCTTTCAATGCTGTTATCGATTTCGCGTCGCCTTTGTTCACGCGCGAGTTCGCGATACAGGAAAAGCCTCCGGATTTCCAATGCAAATCTGCCGTTATATGTGTGGTCGAACACACTAAATCAGCACACCACTTTAAGTCAAGCACGTGTTTACGTAAACAAAAATAAGAAAAAAAAATTGGCACGAATCTTCGTAAAGTTTCGTAAACTATCGCACATTACAGCCCCAACGGAAAAATTGCTCACACGATTGCAAGTCCTTTTCTCCGATTTTCTGTTAAAATTTTGCTCTATAACAATTAAATTTCTTACAGAAAAAACGTCACAATTCGAGCGATTATCGATACAAGGTTTCGACGCGCGTGTAGTAAATCGTTGTGTGTGTTTTCACTACCTCGATCCGAGAACGAATAATAAACACTGTATCGTTACAATAATGACGACCGATACACTCGCAGAAGAGATCGGCAGGACACTGCTCCACGATGGAACACGCGAGCGCTCCGAGATCGAATGCGAGAGCACCATGCGGAGGCATGCGTCACGCGCGCTCCCTCCATCCACGTCATAAGACCCCGGCAGAGGCACACCGGAGGGGATAAGAGTAACGCGGTGGGTCGCGTTGCTGAAGGGGGACGAGAGATGTCGAGTGACGTGGGCCCCGGGGAGAGAATAACATGCCCCTGTCCCTCTCCGGCAACTCCACTGACAACCGAGCCCATCGAGTCTACTGCTTCTTTCCCTCTCTCTGTCCCTTAGATTTTCTGTCGCGCTTTTTCTCCTCGATTTCTCTATATCTCTCTGTCTTTTTCTCTTTATCGCGTTGTCTTTCTATCTTCCAACGCCCGAGTACCACCTTTACGAGCGCACCTACGCCTCTTCTTTCACAGCGATATTACTTACTCGACATGAGGCAATATTACTTATATGATAACGTGAGTACTTCCCGGATAAGTGTTCTGAGGTTTGGAAGCTGGATAATTAGGAAAGAGGTCGAACTGTTTTAGTGTTCTCTGAAACAGGCCATAAATTTTCTTAAGCGTTCAGAAAACACAAAAAGAAAGGAAGCAAGCGAGCGTGACAAAGCGAGTGAACAGTCTCGTCTTGAAACTGCAATCGAAGAAAACTTCGGTACTTTTATCCGGAAAGTACTGTATTTCATGAGCACCGTCATGCTCTGCGCGCTCTAGGTGCCTTGAAAATAAAGACGTATAGGTACAAAGAAGATTCTTGTGAAAACTTCGATTAATTTGTAGATTCCATAAATCATCTTTTTATGTTTTCGTAAAGTTTAAGATTTACTGAGAAGCATGCTATATGTATGGAAAAAAAATATTTCCGCGCTTATATACGTGTTATTACTTGAGAGAATGAATATCTTTACGATATAATTTAAGTAATAATTTGTTCGATATTTTTTTCATATTTCTTGTGAATAATTGTTAGAGATTAGACTTATTGCGGTAGAACGAAAGGATAAATTGCAATGGACACCGAGCTTCGATTGACGTATTTTTTGAAGTGCCAAGTCATTCTATATGCGCACACGTATTATGCAAACTTTAATTTAACTTGCCAATTGTATTGTTCTTGAAGTTAGAATACATTATCAACACAATGAAATTCATTTCTCAGTCAACTACATTGCAGTCAAAGTTTAATACTGATAAGAGTAACATCGAGAATTTCGAGAGTTCTCCTCACAAGCATTTCTCAATGGCTAGTCAGACGTAAGAACGATATTACTCATTCTTAGAAAACAAAGAGAAAGAAAGTGAGAGTGAAAGGTTTTAAACATTAAATTTCTAAAATATTTTTATAGCATATTAATATATAGCATTTAATTAAAAGAAAGATAGTGATAATAGTGAGATACGTAGAGGTAATATGAATTAAATACTCTTATTATCTATTAGTGACGAACTCTAGTGATAATTCGTGGGAACATTATTTTAGTGTTTTTTCTCGTTTTTCTATTAAACTGATATTCATTTATATATGTTACCACAAATATACGTGTTTTTTTTCTGTGATTGTGTAAATGTTTTTTCGCAGGCAAAATATTTCAAATTATTAAGTTAAAAAGAACAACATGGCAACGATAAGTAGCGTTAAATTATTTTAATGTTTTAGTAATGAATTGGTCGGAAAGATGGCGGAAAGTGAGATTGCACAATTTTTCTCGGGTCGTAAAGTCCTTATAACCGGTGGATTGGGTATTTTGGGAAAGCTTCTAATCGAAAAATTGCTGCGGTGAGTACGAATTAGAATGGCTTTTATTTATTTCTGATAAAAATTGGTTGTGAATTTTTTTCGTGGCACCTTCGAGAATAGTGAACTCTTTCATCAGAATATTTTTTTAGCAATTGGAACCATTCTAGAGAGTTCCGCGAAAAAAATTCAAAAATAAGAGCCATCTTAGTACGAATCATCAAGAAATTTCTTCACGCAAATCACATAAATATTGCTGTTCGCACAGATGCTGCAACGTCGCAACGGTGTACGTTCTTGTGAGAACGAAAAAGGGAAAGGTTCCTCGTGAACGTGTGAAGGAACTTGTTAAACTACCAGTAAGAATTGTTTATCGTTCATGAAGAGAATATCTCAAAATTTCCGAAAAATAAAAACAAAAACAATTGTACAAAGATTATCATTATTTGAAAAATATACTTTTTAGTTATACGATAGACTGAGACAGGAACAGCCCGATGCTTTCCAAAAATTAATAGTAATCGAAAGCAATCCGGATGCGATGAATATGAGTTTATCCCAGCAAGATCGAAACAGATTGCTCGATACGAACGTCATCTTTCACGGTGCGACAATCATGCGATGCAACCAAAAGCTTAGGGTCATGACAAATGTCAACGTCTTGGCTACGAAGGAAATACTTCAGCTAGCGAAAGAGATGGCCGATCTCAAGGTAATAACTACTTACTTTGTAGTAATTTTATCGTAAGAATTGCATTAAATGATATTCAAGATAAATGCAAAGTGACATTTTCAGGCCTTCGTCCATCTGTCGACCGTCTACGCTCATGCGCAAATTAAATCTATCGAGGAGAGACATTATCCTCCGCCCATGGAGACCGATGAATTACTAACATTAATGAATGTTCTGAGCGATGAGAAGCTAAAGGAGATCACACCGGCGTGAGTTTGACATTTAATAAAATATTTTTCAAGTTTTCTGCGCGCGCAATTTTTCATGAAATTCATCGGGAAATTTTTATGAAATTTTTGTGTAATTCTTATTTTTTTTATTCTTCATTCAGCTTGATCGGTCGCTGGCCCGACACGTTTACTTTTACGAAAGCAATTGCGGAACACACGGTAGTGAAATACGGCAAGGGGATACCGGCGTGCATCGTGCGGCCGTCCGTCGTGACTTCGACGTGGAAAGAGCCGATCGGGGGTTGGACCGACAGCATGTACGGGCCCGTCAGCCTTCTCGTGAGTTCGAGCCTCGGTTTATTGCGCACGATACACTGTCATACTGACAAGAAGCTCGACTTCGTACCGGCCGATTACGTGACGTCGAGCATGATCGCGGCCGCCTGGCGAACTAACGTGAGGTGAAGCTCATTAATCTGCTTATTAGGAGAAACTTAGTCTTTATTAAGGTAGAGCTGCGCGACAGCGATCGATATCAATAAAGCGGACAGAAAGAACAATCCGGAGGGGATTGTTTCTGCGGAGAGGAATTGACGTGCGCACACAAGTTAAAATCCAATTTCTGTTGGCAGGAATATCAAGAAAGAATTTAAAGTGGACGTGGAGACCGGCTTAGTGCCGGACGTGGAAAGGATAGCGGTGTACAATTACGTGTCGTCGTGTCAGAGGCCAATAACCTGGAACACATTCCGAAAACACGTACGCGCACACGGATCAAAGATACCAGGTGTGAGGGACATACGACTGCAATGCATGTTTTGGAACAGTAGACTGTGGTTGCACAGAATTCTCATGTGCCTGTTCCACTTGTTGCCCGCGGTCATGGTGGACGCGGCGGCCATTCTCACCGGCCGAGAGCCAAGGTCGGGTGTATTTTCTTTTTTCTCAAAATGCATTTACATATAAATACACACATATAGCGCGAGTGCGCGTATATATGAATTGCGAAATATTATCAAAACTGTGTGAAGACGTTCGAGCGTCTTGTTGTAAGCTCGACAGCTTGACAAGATTTATTTTCATACATAAAATTTTACAAACAAATGTACGCTAAAGATAGAGAAATCACGAACAAACTCAGTTATTTTAAATTATTGTCATCATATTGTATAATTTTTTTTAGATGGTGCAAGACTTACAAACTGATACACGCTCATCTCTCGGCGACGTCTTATTTTACGACACAGGAGTGGTACTTCAAAAATGACACGGTGCTCAAGTTATGGAAGCAAATGAACGCGGTGGATCGCGAGATCTTCGAATTTGACATGAGCAATTTCGATTGGAGCGAATACATAAAACGGATGGTTCACGGCATTCGCGATTTCAACAGAAATGCGTTGGACTTAGTGAAGGAAACATTGGCTGAATATATTGTATTCTAACTGTACATGTGTACAACTCATAAAACATTTAAATGACACTCGTATCATTGAAAAATAATGCTGTTATAAAAACTATTTGAATAAAGATTAACAATTTCGAACACATGATTAAAAAAAAACAATATCTTGTCACGACATAACAAGACATGTATAACAACTAGCGATGAACAATCGCCGGCGAGTGAAAGTGAAGAGAAATTAGGAAAGATCAGGAAATAACGGCATGTAACACGATAAAGTACAAAGTCACGACGGTGATTTATCGATAGTCGATTCGTCTAGTGATCCAGAACGAGTGCCATAATGCGACGGGTTATCGCACGTACCTAATAATACTCGAGCATATGTGCCACGCGCTCATAAATCGCGATGACAACAATGCAGCCTGTTTGTCTGTGCGATTTCAGAGAATACGAAATGTTAACGATCGCTTTGTTGTACAAGATCGAAAAGGTCATCAAAATTGTTTTTTACTTTTATTTTATATTTTCTTTTTTTATACCAATTTATTTTACTATCGAGAGAAGAATTTTTTTTTTTTTTTAGTCGTTTAACTAGATTATATTTTATTGAAAATTCGTACTTTTTCTATTTTTTCAAAATCCCGATTGTTTCGTTTTGCTCTATTTAATTATGACCGATGGTAATCTACACACTGTGTGGTGTAGCACCGTGATTGTAATCAACGACTGACCGTGGCTCACGGTGCATTATTTTGCTCGGTAACCGCATCTCGTGCATCCGAACACGCAGTGCACCCGTTAACGCGACTGTTGCGTCTACCTACACACGGCGTGTTCGCTCACCAGCCATCTATCTACATATCTATATCTTACTTACCTACCTACCTACCTACCTACCTACTCACCTACTAGCGCGAATGGATTCGCACGACCGTCCCGTTTCCGCGGCGCTTTGTGCGCTGCTCTAAAAGCCGGTTTCTCGCACGTCGGGGGAAACATTCAGATTCCAATTTTGTAAAATTATGCCAACTGTTGGAACATATTTGAATTAAATTTGCGATTTGTTATACCGCGCCAGGCGTTACGTCGATTGTTGTGCGTTTCCATCGTCACGGATGAGCGCGGGAATAAATTTTCCCGCGTATTGAATCCGGCGAAATTAAATCACACTCGCGAAATAGTTGCTGAATCACCAGAATCTATACGTTTACCGTGTACAGATTGCGAACGTTCCGTGTTGGATTTACACGGGAATAAAGAAAAGTTTATTCCACGTGGAGAGAAACGCAGTCGGTGAAACAAATCATGTCGGATATTAATCGAAGTGCGAAAAATAGATTCTCGTTGAGTAAATGCTACAGAAAAAGAAACGAAATAAAAAGGCTGATAGTTTGTACGTTTACACATTTGACAGCATATAACATTTTTCCAAACAAAGAATTTGCCAAATGCGAGCGTGAATACACTTGTTATTCGCGATAAGAATGACGTAACAAGAGTTACGTATATGGTAGTCGTTTAATACGCGAAAATAATATTCTTTCTCTTTGCTAATAATGGCTGAGAAGCACATTGTGAAAAGTCGTGGCTCGGTTATTAAACTAAGGAGGGAAAAAAAAGAACGGAAACACAATAGCGCTCGTTGCGTAACGCAACACACAAGTGTGGTGACTGACATAGTTGCGCGATATCCTATATCTCTGCGTGTTTAATATAGTGAACACGTGCGTAGGCGACCGTTATTTTTATATTCGCTCTTGTAAAACGACGTCGCTATATAAAGTAAAGGCGCAAAACAATTTTCTTCAAAATAAAATTTTGTCTTCGATATGCATTTAGTCGTATTTTATATCGTCGCTCTTTCTCGAATTTTGCGAACCGAAAATATTCGGTTGGAAAAACGAGACGTGCGAGAGCAAATAAAGAGTAACAACGCATGAACGCGCTCGTCAATCCTCTCTCCTTCATTCGGAGCGAATCGAATATGAAATAAAAAAAAAAAAAAAAGAGGGAACGGTACGATGCACGCGAAAATAAAAAGAATCGGTCGATTCTCCTTCCTATCCCCTTTTGACAGAACTTCCTCCGTTTTGACAGAGCTTGACGAATCCTGACACGAGAAACGAAAGCAGCTTCCGAAAAGGGATAGAAGAGGGAACAATTGAAATAATAAACTGAGAGCATCGTTTCGAGGGGTGTATTCGCAGCAGAAAAAAAAACGGCATAAAAGCCTTTTATTTTAAGGATACGTGTATTTTTAACCAACTTTATGGGGTATTCTTTAAAATCTCATTTTGCGCGAGTATTATTATTTTAATTACTTTAGATTAGAATAGAACCCTATTTTTAAATCTGTGTGTAGAGACGGCTTTACGTTTCATAATCAGTATAACAAACTGTTCTCTTAATTAAAAAAGTAGATTTTATAGTTTACTCTGTATTCGGCGGTTTTAATATTTTTCTTAAAAATCATTTTTTTGAAAAACACAAAACGTAGAGGTGTGATGATCAATTTTGCGGAATAATATAAATTTCTCGAGAACAATAGAGGAAACGACAAAAACCCAGCACTCACTCGTTCGCCTGGAAAATGCAATCGAAACGAAAGGGAAGCGGGAACGAGAAACCCAGGAGGGGTGCTTCAGAAAAACCTGCTGCACGCGTGCGACACAGGGTAGCCGATTCTGTTCATTTGCTCGTTCGTGCGCCGCGGTCTCATACAATGCGAACCAAAAAAAGAGCGATGCAACGCGTTATTATTAATAGCACACAGAAGGGATGCGAGAACAAGATTCCTGATTGGGGTGGAGATATTTGTCTGTCTCTTTTCCTGGGGTTTGCGAGATCTCGCTCCCCGTTTCAATTTCGCGCACGCTGCGATGTCAGAGTTCATCTCGAACAGATTAATTTCGCGGCTCGATGTGCTTTGAATGAATCGAGAGATTCTGTCGTTTTGATCGCTTTTTTGACGGTTGCGCGTATTCGATAAAAATTGAGGTCCTAAACAATGCAACAAAAATTGCGCGCAAAGACTCGCACAAGTTCAAAAGAGATCTTGAATATTTATCGACTAAATTTAAAATGTAAGTAAAACACCCGATTATAATATTCAATTCGACGACCACGTCACGGTATATATCGACGTGCTTCTCCGAGAGAAAGTTGTGCGAATTAATTAAAATAAATTTACAAAATGAGTCACAGTCTAAAAGTCAATTCGTGTTTTTTATTCAACCGTTTTTCCGGAACCGCAATTAATTCGAATGCAATGTTCGATAACAATAGGGTAGGATGCTCATTCTTGAAAAAAAAAAAAAAAACACATTGAATCATTATTGCAACAAATATTCAAGATCTCTCTGTAAATAATAATTACGTGTTCCATCGTACAAATATTCGAGCTTCGAGCTGCTGTTGCACTCGACTGACTGCTCAATTGTTCGGCGCAAAGCAGCCACGAACGAATCTAATTGCTACACACTTGCGGAGTTCAACGAGGGTTAACTGGTACACCTAAAGCACCATACGTCTACGAAGGACAACAAAACTTCAAGAAATACTAACGGCGCGACACGTCACAGCTCGTTTTTCCTGTTCTTACTTCCGACACGCGATTTCCGGCGAGCTAAATCCGAGGAGGTGCATCGAGACATCCTCGTGCCACGCTACGGAACTGGTAATTACAGTTAGCGAGGGCGATAAGTATCACTGCTCATAAAATACTCCCTGTCGTCGCGCGGATCTATACGGGGTGTCCGGGATATTTAATAACTGACGAAATATTTATTTTCGATGTAGAATTCATGTGAAACTCGCGATTTAACGCACCTAGTAAATTGTCAAATTTAGTTACTTCTTAATCGGAAAGTTTTCATGTGTGTTACACATTCAAACTCACGTATAAACGTGAACTGTAAAAATTATTTGTACGTGACTGATTACGAAAAAAACTCTAAATATTTTCGAAAGTTGCATACAATGTTGAGATATTGTCGTTTCCGCGGGATTAACATCGTAGCAAGGAACGTCGACAAAGCGGCGAGCGTGCGAAGCGTCCACGTTTCTCTTTCTCTCTCTCCGTCTCGCCTCGCGCGAGTAAAACGAATGGAAATCCTTCTTCCTGTCGGCGCTTCGTAAATCGAGCTGATGTCCCTTTCCACGGAGACGTTGACTAACGACGTATAAAAGCAGGATGTAAAGGTACGTACCCGTTGCCGCGCGCGAAAGGATAAAAGGGATCAAAGAAACCGAGACGCGACGTCTTATTATCCGCAAAAGAGTCCGTCTATTTATATTAGCGCTTAAAAAAAAAAAACTTATTATTCTCGACGCTTTGAGACCCGCGAATGGCTGATATAAACTTTTGTTTAGTATAATTAAGTTTCTTGACTTTAAAAATTTTTTTCCAAGAGTTGATTGTGAATCCGATAAATTTATCACTTTAAACGTTTTTCTCTCTCTTTCATTTTTAAAAGAAAATAAAAATAAAACTATGTTTAAATTGTTGTATCGTAGATTTATTAATATGTACCTACATAGCTTGACGCATCGTCATAAGAGATGCCATTTTATACGCTGATTTGCATGCATGATTTCTATCAGTCTTCTCGCGTGGCCGCGACACGCGAGATTAGGAACACGCGGCGGAATCGAGACGCGCGCGAGAGTATACCTGCGGATACTTTCGTATTCAGCGATTACCTGCTCTCAGGCGGAAAGCAAATTCTCGCGCGAACACTCGCGGCGAGAGCTCGATATTCCTCTGTGCGTTGTTTGCGAACACGCAGGTACATACAAATAAACACGCGTACGTGCGGCGATATACCGGGTGTCAGTAAATAGCCACGTTTTCTGTACAAATTATTTAATATCGAGTGTTATTACGGTGATAATTGTGAATTATTAAACATTAAAAATGATTATGTAAAAATATAACTCGGCGAAATACTATCACATGTTGTTGAAGTTAGAAGCGCGAAAAGTAGAATAAGCTCTCTCTCTCTTTCTCTAAGTTGTCATAATTTATTTCACCTCTTGCAAAAATTACGATTCGAGAACGACGCGCTCATGGTCGCGAGGTGACAATTATATCATTATATATATATAATGGAAATATTCGATAATCGGATATTCCCGAGGACTATTACTGCTGATCTTTTTCAGGATACTATCGACGTGAAGCCGCAGGCAACGGCAATAAATTAGCTTTTCTCGATGACCTCGATATTTAGCATTAATATCGCTCGTCCCAACGGACGTGATAAAAGTAAGCCGGTTTGTGCGCGCGACAACATCGCTCTTAAAGGGTAGGTCATACCATGACTCAATTCTATGTCTCGCAAGAGAGAGAGAAAGTCAAGTGTATCTTCGTCATATATATATAAATTGCCTTCGAAATATCTGTCTGAAATATATCGAGATAAAACGTTGAAGAAATATTTCAAGGTGACGCCGACAGTTCCTTTAATGCTCTACAGCTATTTAACGCTGTAACCTATTTAATTTGCATATAAATAACAGGTTGCGAAAGATGCGAAAACGATTTTATTTTATCGCTGATTTAACGCGAGAATGTCGAAATGTATAATAACCGTTTGTCGTATATACGATCCGTATCTCAGATTACATCTAATGACAAGGTGGAACGAAATGGAACACCCTGTACATTCGCGTGCACACGTATGCACGCAAAGAAAGTCCACGTTTCGCGTCGCGGGTGTCAAGGGATTATTGCTCGAACTCACGAATGCCGGGTCACAGTGCGATGTGCACTATAGGCGACTTCAAAACCGGCCGTTCTTCTGGCCGCAAGAAACAAGTGAGAAAAAGAGACATCGTATATCGATGAAGCAAATTGAATTCGATGTTTTGCGAAATTCGATTCGATTCGACCACGCGGTGTTTTGTCGCCTTCGCGCGTCTTTCGCAAATCAACGAGAAAAGAAGAACCGAAGACGGAGAAAAAAAGCGTGGCTAAAGCGACAAGAATTATCTAATCCCTTCGATTTTCCCCGCGTCTTACTTTCATCTGCAACTGGTTCTACCACTTGAGAAACGTATACGGTACACACACAGGCACTTAGCGAGTCGCGTCAGCCTCGGTAATTATTATCGCGGTTTAAATGCAGCCACCAAGTTGCCGCCGTCGCGCACTGCAATCCTCGAGATTTCGATAAAATCGACAAGATGTCAGCTTTTACTAAAAGCTCCATAATATTCTCTTCTCCATAACAAAACGGTCTGACGGCTATGTGAAAGAAACGAAAGTAACGAGATGTGAAATGCATACGCAGTGTCTCAAAATACTTGAACTTTGTTTTAAATAAAATGATATATAATTCAATACTGCAGTAATATTGGCCGATTTTCATCTGATACAGTTTATTTTAATTTTTATTAACTATTTGCACTATTTTATTTTAGAAACCGACGTTTTAAAATTATTTTGTTCGCAATATATATTGCATGCTCGTCGAAATATTTGTCGCGTTCTAAAATCCTGCGACCGAATCTTTTCCTATATTTATCTCGTCATTTTCCGATATCGAAACGTCGTTCAGGTTGTAAAACCTGGCAATAGACGATAGACTCTTTCTACGTTCACTAAATCTTTCCGTTACGCCAGCTCGCCCGAAAGATGTCCACCACGTCGCTCGCACCGACTCTCACCCCGACGGTTACATCCTTTTCAGAAACGTAAAACGAGGATATAAGACGCGGAAGTGGGCGTGTCTTAGGACACTCATACAGATCGAGAACCTGATTTTTTTAAATAGCTAACGTAGCGACAATCTTCTTACGTGCGACGGTTAACAAGAGGGTTCTCCGGTTCCTTGCCTGCGATAGTTTTTTTTCTTTCTCATCCTTTCGACATTAACTGTAACGTCTTTTATCGTTGGTCGCGTGTGTGATGATCGTTTCTGAAACTCACTGTACACCCACGTATACGGGTAGAGATACGTAGGTAGTCCCCGACGTATGGAATCGGACAGCCTTACCTCGCGAAGTATCGCTTCTCCACGAATAAACCGTGTTGTGTCTATGAGAGTCGGAAAAACAGGAGAATATAGAAAGAGACACGCGAGAAAGCTGCACGGGAGATGGAGATATCTATCTACCGCGAGATATATACTTGAGGGAATATAAAATCGCGATTAAGTCTAACGGACACTCCGATGTGCAATAAAAGATTTTGCATAATGAGGACGCGCGCTTTGCCGTATGCCCGTGTAAGGATTTGCGGAAACGGAGATTTATAGCGCCACGGAATTAAGTATTTATGATACACGAAGAGAGAGAAAGGGCGGAAGAAGAGAAGCAGGGAGAGAATTTATTATATCACTCCGCGCGGATCTGTAAAAGGATCAGCGAAATTGAATAATCGTGCATTCACACCGAAATGAGAACCGAATATTTTGAAGGAAATTTATGCGACGAGAGCTTTCGAAAACAAGGATGTTTACGTCCACAAGTTGAAAACAATATCTGCATAATTTTGTGGAAAATGGATTTTGAAAATCTATGTGAATGAGAGAATATCTCTTATTAAAGTTATATTCTATATATAGGCGCAATTTAAATATGCAAGTTAATAAAATCGTATTTCAAAATCGCAGTAATGCAATGTACCTAGTTAGTTTACTTTGATCGATAATTTAAACGTTGTTACAAATTGCGCATTTCAAACGATATTTCATCGTCACCTTCGTTATCAACCTATTCGTCATACTATATAATTACTTTCATTGCGTCAGCGTGTAGCGTATATCGAAGTTTCTCAAATTCATAATAAATGGCACTCTCGGGAAATTGCACGCATTCCGCGGTTGCGTTTCCTGACACGTTTCCTCGCAACTTCCTGTACAATCG
Organism: Pseudomyrmex cubaensis; assembly: GCA_014825685.1. Classification (NCBI taxonomy): domain Eukaryota; kingdom Metazoa; phylum Arthropoda; class Insecta; order Hymenoptera; family Formicidae; genus Pseudomyrmex; species Pseudomyrmex cubaensis. The sequence continues at coordinate 47,709 of QVOA01002521.1, forward strand.
GCGGAGAACACAGGATAAACGTCGCGTGTCACGATGACATCAATGACATCGATTGAATCGCACGATTGGCTTTACATCAACCTCATCCGTAAATAGCGCGAAAGATTAATTCCGAAACTTCTCTCTGATGCATAGATAAATAAAAATAACGATATAAAAAAATAATTAACGATATCATTGATTAAATCATATTAAATAAAGAAAATCCTGTTGATTTCTCGCGCGAAGTAATGAAATTTTGTTAATCTCTACGGTAATTAAAGAAAAAGAAAGGTTTTTAACGACTAATGCCGGAGCCAAATTGTTTGCGTATCAGTTCTAGTCATCTTTGCTTTCGGACAGTCAAAGCGGCGGCTTGATGAAACAACAAGCGTGTCGGTGAGCACGCGTAAATATAGTGTCGGAAAAGTTTCACCAAGTGAAACCTCACGATCGTTGGTTGTTGCGCGCTCAATTCTGCTCGCTCGAGATCCGACGACCTCGTTTGATTAATTTGCCAATGTTTCGCACCCACGAGGCGCCCGTCATTATATCCCGGATGAACGGACGGTGTGGGCCGTGGAATAAGCAGGAAATAAGAAATGTATCCGCGTCACTCTCTCTCTCTGTACGGCCGAGCAGATATGGCAGCGAATCGGTCGCTCGGAGAGGGAATTGCATCATTCGCAATGAGTGTCAGTCACGGGTTTTTTTCTTTATCGGTACAGGATGTCGCAAGAGCGACAAGAAACTATTTAATAAGCGCTTTTTTATAATACTTGTTTCTATAAATTTAATTGTATATTATCTAACACACACATACACACAAATGTCCTCAGCAATCAAGTGACTGATTATTTTGCCACGAAATCTTTTACGAATTCAAACAACCTAACGACGGTCAAATTAATTCGTCGGTGATAAGTCGGCAAACTGATCTCGAAGTATAAAAGAGCGAGAGTGCTCTATAAATTTCGGGAGTCCCTTTTGTCGTTCCCGGTTATATCGTTTCGAGAGAGCGGCTCTTAGGTCGCTCCAATTTCATCCTAAACCCGATCTGCATTAAGCGCACTCGAGAAGCACGTTGTTATATATCTGAAGTGGGAAAGAATGATCAGCCTTGTTCTCTCCGCGGCCGCGTTTATTGGTATTCCGGATGCGCAATACGCGCGTTTTCTACTGGCCGAGATCGGTGACCACACTCGCGCGCGCACCGAAATAGGACCTAATGATGGCAATTTCATCGCCGCCGATGCGATTTCTCGTTGGAGCGCGACGACAGAATCTAGTCGCGATTAAAGAAACAACGACAACGCTCTAGCTCGCGCGGAGATGTTTTAAAAGGAAAACGAGAAACGCGCATTTCCGTAACGTTGTAAAATACATACAACTGGAATGAATTACAATATGATTATGTATCTGAAAACTACGAGCCAAGTCTGAGCGTGTGATATCTTGAGAAATATTATTTCACAAATGTGTATAAAAAATAAAACAAATTGAAATAAATTAAAATTGCGAAGAACGTAGTCATCCTCTTAATGCAAGATATTTTAATGCAATACGCGTACATACACGTTGTATACATACACGTAAAAGATATACACAACACTCACCCGGTGTCGCCGATGTAATCCAGCATGCGTATCTTCAGCATGTCGTATGCTGAATTAATCACGCTCCGTCACATGTGTGAGAAACTCCCCGTCGGAAATCGGAATCGTCGTCACGGCCGGTGCCGTTGATGTCCGAAATAATCGTATGTCGCCAACGACCGATATTCCGGACGAAGTCTAAACCCGAGTTATCGAACGGTACAACGTTCCCAATGCCTCGAAATCGAGTTGCGCGCACGTTTTATGCGAGTCACCTTGCACGGAAGATACACACTTGACTCAATCAGCACCAAAACCTCAATTTTTATCAGAACTTTCAACACGAGATATAACGATATAATTAAACCGGGGGCATTGAACGTGTAATTGGAAACGTCATAATGATTATAATTACGATCTTATAGAGAAATCGGGTTCTCGAGGGAAAAGAGACGCGGGGAGGTCTCTTTGACGGAAACGACAGAGAATTGATCGATCGTCGCGACTTGCGGATTACAAGAACCATAGGTGAAGTTTGTCGGATGTTTCGTCGAAATCGTGTTTCTCCCAAGACAACGCGGTCAATCCCGTTATCGTTCGCGATCGATTAAGTTCTCTGTTGCGCTTCTTCGAAGGCAAACGCGTGGTCGCCGCGACACGAAAAACACCTGTTTATCCGCCGTCTGCGAACGTCTTTTTTCGTCTCGAGATCGTCTCGCGAGGAAGGGTCCAGTCATGCGAACAGGAAGACCTCGATATGTCGTTTGCCGGTCACCGGCGCGTGTCCGTCTCAATTTCAAGCCTCATTTCGAATTAATTGCTACTTTAACGTTTCCTGATTTTGTATAAAAAAGTACTTCGATCAACTTTGTTCTAATGACTTAGGTTAATTTTGCTTTAAAGAATTTATATGTAAGTTATTTATTTATTTATCTATCTATCTTTTTGTTTCTTTTGATCTGCGAATTTTTTATTCTGAATTCAATTTCTATACGATTAAAAAATAATTTTAAAAATATTAATATCTATAGCACTGTTTTCTAGAATTATAATTTTAGAAATCAGGATAAAAAACTCGTTCTTTAAATGTTGTTCCTACATATAAATGCTAATTATTTATCCTCCTAAACTAGACTACTCGAGAATGTATTCTCAAAGCAGTTATGCGGAAACAATTCATGAAAAATTCAGTTCTTGATGAACTGTCCTCAAAAGGGACGCAAACATGACATCATCGGAAATACGCGCGTTGCCTTAACTCGGATAAACAACGTTCTGCGAACAATATACCACGGCAATGTCGCAAACACATGTATCAAAGACGAAGAGGAACTCCAAATGATCTTGAAATTGAAACGAATCACCGGCAATGCGATTCCCGTCGTTTCCGTCGTTTGCGGAATTCACGTGGGTCGCTTGTCGATTTAGCAAATTTACCGTTTTCATACGATTGTCTCGATTGCGAGAATCAGCGCATCCGGCGCGTCAACAATATTCATGAATCATTTGTCATTCTCTGCGATTCGTGTGATTTGCAGTGTACAGCAATTATATATATATGTATATATACATATATAAAATCTGCACTTAAGTTTGATATAATAGCAATAACACAGTTTCGATAAATTCAGATGTTTATATCTCGCGTTATACTTTTTCAGCATATTGTCGTAAACCTAGTTCAAATTCAGTGCTTTCGCCAAATAGAGAAAATCTCGCATGTTCTTACGCTCTAATTACCGATTCCGAGTTTCCGTATATGTAGGTAGGTAACACACTGCGCGATTTTCACCGATCGACAGATCTTTCTCGCGCGCGATCAACGACGAAACGCGAAAGAAGAGACGGCAAAGACGTTACGGCGGATCGAAGCGCCGAACAACTGTTTAACGAGTCCGCTCGTACTTGCATCGTCAGTGGCATTCGCTCCCACCCGCAACAGCCTCCGCCACCTCCTTCATCGCGCTCTCTTCGCTTAAAGCTCTCCAACCACCTCCACTTGCCGCTTCTGAAGTACTCGAGAGAAGAACTCGCGAGTTGCTCTTCAGAGTTCGCCGGTCTTTCGTGTCCGGTATTTGCCGCTCTTTCATGAGCCAATCACCAATGTATTTGATACCTGATTAAATGATATTGAAACGCGCTCATCGTTTTATTTGGTCAACTTTGCGATTCTGTTCGTAATTAATATCGCATTTTATTTGCCGATGAATTTTTACCGAGAATATAAATACATCGATGGAGACCTTTCCTCTATTTTGTTGAGGTATCTATTTATTTTTGCGATGAAAGATTAGTCAGAGATAGATGGGGGGTCAGATTAGGTTGGCTAAGGATTAAGAATCTCTGGCATATAGGCGTCCTCGTCCACGCCGGTGCCATTACGCCGCCGCAAGACCGATCATTTTCGACTGGGATAATAGCACGGGGAAGAGACTTGGCAACCGGCGGAAAATCACGCGAAACTAGTTACCGAACATATATACTAATAGTATGCCCCGTTGTTCGACCGCTCGATGGATCGCTCGAGGGCCAAGAGTCTCGAAGTGCATTACGAATTTCACAGCGAACGGTTCGATTGCGCGAATTTTCCCGAACGTCCGAGTTTGTTTTCCTGAAGCACTCAAACATTTACGATGTATCTGTGTCGCCGATTGAAATTTTATTAAACGCTACCCTTCGGCGAGTACAAACGTGAAACAAACGGATAGAAACGTTGAATTATTCGTGCGTGAGTCATGTATGTGCATACGTGCGCGCGCGTGTGTGTATACTCCGGGCGATACGAATATTTGTTTGGGGTAGATTTTCGAGAAAGTCGCACACCGACCGATAAAACCTCCGGGAAATTTCGAATCCTGGAGAGAGCGCTTTCCTTCCGTAAAAATGCCACGAAGGCTCGTCGTTGTTCCACCGTCCGATAAGATTGCCACTCGAACATATAGCCATGTGTTTTTTTATCGTAATAAAACAGGAAGTTTGTTAATGTAGAAAATCAGATAAATAATACAATGAGAGATACTGATAGAAAAACACACTGATAACCGTAATAATAATGGTCCACGGGAATATTATATATTCATATTTATTACGTTCTATCAACGTTGTAACTTTAAACTAACTTTTAATTTTTTAATAACAACACCGCAATGAAAATTACAAATTATTCAATATTGATATAATATAGAGATACTGATAAAAGCATATTGAGATAACCGCAATAATAATAATAGCCCACGGGCGATGCTGTATTGATATTAATTGCGTTATTGACATTATAACCTTATTTTAAACTAACTTTTAATTTTTAACTATTAATACTGCGATTAAAATTACGAATTTATTAATATTGATGACATATTGCATATTGACGCATTTAAAAATCGAGATAACATTTCTCAAATCTTATTTTTTATGCTTTTTTATGTTTTTTATTTTTTTCCTCTAATATATACACGTGTGTGTGATATGTATGTACATACATGTATGCATTGCAGTTAATTTATCTTAACAATTCACGTTCAAAAGTTTTATTTTCGTATTAAAAAAAATACCGGTGTAACTTGTATTAAAATTGTATTATCGCCTTCCGTCTCTCTCGGCCAGGGGAAGCTAATCCCTTTGCAAGATTCAACGACGGCTCTTACAAGGGATGGGCAGCCCCTGCAGGGATAGGTATAGAAACGCCCGGTGCATCTCGGATAGAATAGCCAATTACTGGCGTACGCACACTTTTTTTCCCCCGAGCAATCTCAGTCGCTATTGTGACCGTCAAATTTAGCGAATTATTTTGCACGACCCCCCGCCGTAGCCGCCATTAACGCACGGTCATTAATCTTCGTCGGAAATCGATGCGCGTTTTCCGCGCGACATCGACAATGCATCAAATTTGCATTTGGACACTTGGATTATCGTTTCGAGTTGCGAAACGAGAAAAGCAATTCTGAGCAAGCTGACAACGAACGGATCGACCCGTTTCTCAATCTTGAAAGGTGATGATGAGAAGTTTGCGTGTGCAACAGACGACACTCAAATTTCGCGTCTGACAAAACCAAACTTGTTTGGTTCCGTCGCCGATAACGATAACATTAAACTTACCGAGATCAGAGATATATTTGTAGCAATAAACAATAATGACTTTCGTATGTTAATCACAACTCGGACAAATATATTTAATTTACCAAATATAAGAGAGAGAAAGAGAAAGAAAAAGAGAGAGAGAGATTTAAGTGAATAATGTAACCGACGAGCGATTTCAGAATATTATGAACTCGACTCAATCTTACTGACAGGATAATCTAATACGGCTGCAGGAATCGTTTATCAAGACAGCTCGCTTATCAGGACACTGAGACATCGATATTTTAGTTGTACATACATATGATATATATATACATATATATATCCTATGTGATTCAAATAAATACCGATGTGTTAGAGAACACGGGCTTACTTTTAAAATACTACGAATTTCTTGAAAAAAAAAAAAAAATGTACACAATAATAACGTATCTCGCACAAGTCACTCACAAAACCGCAGGAAAATATACGCTTTCATCGAAACATCTTAACAAAATTCTACACTTGAGACACTAGCATTCACTTCTGATAGAATCGATGACGTAAGTTTATTGAGAGGACGGTCTCTCCTCGGTTTGTTTACCACCCGTCGCGTTAGCATAACGCGCGTCATTCATCGCGACGAATAGGATGAATGCTGTGCGAAGCCTTTAAAAACCTAGGTGACCCAGTTCCCGGTGTTCCGGTCGCAACGAACGCTGGCTCCGTTAGCTAATCGAAATAGCGGGGTCATCTCGCCGATCGAGGCAGCGAGGAGAGCGCGCGCCGCTCCTCTCCTCAAGGTCGTTTCTGTTCTTCCGCCCTGCGTTGCCGCCCTACCTGCTGCGAACGCGTAATTCCCGGCACCTAGCGAATCTAATTTATTACTCAATGATCATCTCCGCTCGACGGCCGATCGACGATCGGCAGACCAGGCCAGACCGGTGCAGCTCGGAATGAGGATGTCCTCTCTTTCCCTTCTCCCTTCTTTCTCTCTTTTTTCTCTCTCTCTCTCTTATACACCCGTTCCTCCCCACAAACCGATCCCCATCGTTATGTAAGGCAAACATTACGGTGTTCACTGTGCATTAACAGGTTCTATGTGATTCGAGAAATTGACGTAGAAGAAAGATTATTGAAACACAAATTAATATAAAATATTAAAACCGTCATAAAGTGTGAAGAAGTAATAACAAATATTTAATTTTGAAATTATTTATAGTTTGCAAAATATATCTTACTCTTCATGTTTTTTTTATAAAGTAAAAATTTAATTTGAGATTACTTTAAAATTTTATATTTTATTATTTTAGAGAAATATGATTTAAAAATACTGTGCGAAATATATTCGATAAATAGAAGTTGACCTTTACGAGGTCAACAGATTTCAATAACAATTCTTAAAACCGTAACGACGCGTATACATAAGCGATGTTGATCTTAGCGCGAACGAATCTCAGTCACTCGCAAAAAAAAAAAAGAAGAATTTTCTCGACCTGCGCAAGAATCATAACGCCGGAAGCGCGTTTGGTTTTCGAATCGAGATGGCACACATCAATTTAATAAATCAAAGAACCGACGATCCAATATAACGATATTATTTCAAGTGTCAGACCAATTCCCGAGTCGCGGCTCAATTCAAACGCGGAATGTGCAAACCACCAATACATTCAGTATTTGATAACACGGGCACGCGACGAAGGAAGAAGAGAGACGGGGCGACACGAGGGGAAGCTGAAAAGGGGGGCAAAAGGTAACGGGGTTAAGCACCCTACCTGTGGATCGTGACGCTCCGGGAGTCCGGGGAGACGGTCGCACGGCTACGGCAGTCAGCCAGGGCCGTGGGGGCCTTGAGGAGGTCGCCGAATGACAGGTGATGGCCGTAATCGCGGTAGGCCCAGGTGTATCCACGCTCGTCACCGCCACCGCCTTCCTTCACAGACGATCGTTGTCGTCTACCGTTGTCGGCTGCTGCACCGCCGCCGCCACCCTCGGAGAGATGGCGGGTCAAGGGACGTCGCATGCCTCATTCAGGATAATCGAATCGTGTGTGATTGAAAATTCGGACGGAACCGGATCGACGACGTACGACTTGCGCGCGTCTTTCGAGCAGCGTGAAGTTTGCGCTCTCGATCGTTGCGACTCGCGAAATATCTGGAGCAGCCGAACGTCGGATGATTGTTGATCAAACGCGAACACCCGCGTCGATTCGTTTTCGCGCGCGAATCCTGATCGAATGTCAACAACTCCGCGCTGTGTACCGTGGAGCGCGTTTGCGCGCTCCTTTCTGCGATACCGGGAAAAGTGTGTGATCGCGATACCGAATACCGAGGGAAACTGCGTCCGCGCACCACCGCCTCTCTTTCTCAACGCGTGCGCCGGATGCTTATGGCTACGCTCGACTAACGTTCGACTGTCGCCCCCCCACGGAGCCACGGTTGTTTGTCCCACGCCTGTCTTCGCGGATAAGGCAGGTCGCGGCAGGAGTTTATAAATTGCAACGTGATCGACGAATTGGTTAAATGAGACTATAATAAATTATTTATCTTCAATTTTTTTGTGCAATCACAATTATAAAACTAAATGGAAAGTAAGAATAATATCAATTAAATAGATTTTATGTAATTGTTTTCTGGGTGATGATTGCACTTCTTCGTTACCATCTAAATCTATTGCTTCGTTTATCATCTCTTGTTGTAATAATAATTTGTAAGAGGGCGTTGGGGTGTACGTGAATAACAATTCCATACAAAATTCAAATTTACGTAAACAGAAAGTGTTTACGTATACGTAAGGACAGTTACGCGTGTCACGTGAACACGAATACTTTCCTTACTTAATCCGTGATATTATCTTATTAACAAATAAAACTCAAATAAAGGAGAAATTAATGACTACTTGAAAGAAAAATAAATTATGTACGATTCTCTCTTTCTCTAAAATCATTTTTACTAATAGTATAATTCAAATACATTGTTTTATTTAATACACGTACTACACGTATGTTTTTTATTTAACGGAGAGAGGGAAAAGCAATGGCGACGGATGCGAGTTAAAGCAAATATTTAATTTATTATAGTGAATCTCTGCGCAATCACATAAAATATATCCATGTAACGGTCAACGAGATATAACATCGATAGAGCTCAGCGTTGAACATGACGAGACAATCAATGGAGGGGGAGGAGTAGAATCGGACGTAATCGCGGACACCCCAGAGGAAGTTACGTGACTTCCTCGCGAACTCACAGGGCACACCTTGTTAACCGGGTTGCTCACCTTCTCCCTGACGTTTCGCCGAAAGAAAAGCGATACGTCATTTTCTCGTTTGTACCATATATAAAAATAGAATCCACGGTGCGCAGCGTGTATTGACGTCATCGATTGAACAAGTCTGAGGGAGAGGAAAGGAGGAACTCAAGAAAGAGAATTGCAAAAATCGAAATCAAACAGTACGGAGTGTCGCGACGCTGTAACATTCGTAGTCTGACTACAATTTACAATTAATTATAGCAGAGAGTTGTGTCCGGTAACTTTGTTTTCTTAATGAACAAAACACCATCACTTTCGAGGCTATCGATACGTGAGTATCGATCAAATTGATCAATTCGATCGACCAAGTGTGAACTGTGTGTTTCGCAAGTAACGTCGCCATACCCTTCAGTTCGGAGCGACTTTCGATCTGCGGAGCTGTCGAGAGCACTTTTTCGATTCGACATTACGAATGACAATTGATCTGTTTATGTACAAAAAATGCACGACGTCACTCACGAAACGTTATGCGTGTGTTCTACATGCGGCTGCGTATGTGACCGCGCCAACTCGCAAAGAAAAACAAAATAAAAAAATAAAATAAAATAAAAATCAATAAATTTGTATTCGTATGCAAAAAAAAAAAAAATAAATTCAAGGAATATAATTTCACACAAAATGAAGAAAACTTCGTGTGTGGAATAAAGAAACTTTTTTTCATAAGATAACGCCAGAGTTTTGTTCGTGTCAAACTAAGATTACGATCAAACCGGATAATGGGATTTGTTAAAAATCAAAGGCAAAGAGAACGAACGTGTCATGTGTTGTATGGGCAAGTAAGTTACACCGTAAACAATGACCCATTAGAGGAGATGGGACACACAAAGAAATATATATATATTCTCATAGTGTAATCGGTGTGTCTCCCACTTGCACCAGGGCGACGATGTAAGCCAAACGCGACCCAGATTTACGATATCTCCACGACATCTCTACGACGGCGAATCGCATGTCAATCACACGAGGACTCGCGATTCGCCTTTCACGTGTGTATGGTACGTAACGCGGCTATGATCGAGCTACGGTGTCGGCCGTGTCCCTACGTTTTAACCGACTCGGCCGTGTTTAAATGTATATATATATACATACATGTATATATATGTATACATGCGGATTAATCGCGAGGGGACGAAACGTGGCCGTCAGCTTTTAGCGGCCGTGCGCTACGCGCGGGTTTTTCTTTTATTTTTTGTTGTACGATATTAATTAATTTAATTCTGAGATTGTTAAAGATATACACGATATTCTATCGACTCTCTCTTTCCTGCACGCGGTGCGAGCCGCTGTGCCTTAGCAGCCGACCTGGTGCAGCATCGACGCTAGGCGGAACACCCGCATCCAGGCGAACATGCCGGTGGACGGCGAGCGGCAGACGGTCGTCCGCGTCGACGACGACGTCGACGAGCTCTTGCGCTGCTCCTGCGTGACGGAGGGCGACGTTCGGCTGAGGACCCCGTCCACGGAAGCGGCGTCGCTGCTTTCCGATTTTCTCTGCTTCTGCTGCTGTTGCTGCTGCTGCGGTGAATACTTCATGTCTGCGACGTGCCATAAAAGAATTGAAACTTTGTCTAAAACTTTTAGAACTGTTTTTTTTTTTTTTTTTTTTTTTTTTTTAGAAAAATAACAAGTATATTGTTTCAGTTATCGAAGCTTGCGATTCACGTATATGAAACATCGAATCCGTGTCATAGACACGTGTTCGCACGTGCGAATAATAACTTTGTCGCGAACAATTATTATCAGGCGAGAAATCTTCGTAATTGCGATTATTCTGCGACCAACTTCGGAACAGACCTCCGAGCATCTTTTTGCGCAAATGTATCAGCCTTGACTATGTTTATCTCTCATTTGGTCACGGCCGTTTCTGCGTTACGCGTAAATTACGCGAAATAAAACAGTTGAGATTATAATTTGTCTTTCGGGAATTTTGTAACAACCCTTCATTAATCTCGAAGATGGGACAAGAATTGTATTTGATCGAAAACTTGAGCTCTTGTTAATTTTTCAGAGTTTTGATTTAAAAAATTCTCAGTTACACATATCTTCACGAACTTTATGTATTTATAAATAATTTTATTAATATCGCGTTCTACAATTTGTTATTTCGTTCTTTTCTATTTCTGTTGAATCGCATTGATATATTGTTCGAAGTCTCTCTGTATTCAGTAAAGTATCGAGGTTTCTTCACTTTCAAAAAAAAAAGTGTCTCACGATTGTTTCAATAAACCTCTCGTGTTACGTATGTCGAAAGAAACGCAGCAACTCAGCACGTTGCTCCGTATGACTGTTTATCATACTGTTACGAAATCGCTGTTTCCAGGAGCACGATCGCTAGGTGGGCGTTTCAACTGGCGCACGCGCCTCTTTCGGCCAGCTGATTCCCTAGACCTACTTTTTGTCTGACATCATATATACGCGATCATGTCACTCTCTCGACCTGCATCTTTCTTCATTGTTTTCTTGCGCGAACTTTACCACCATTCGAACAATATCTCGTAGCTAAATGTTATATCTCTTAATCTATTTTTACACGACTTAATGAAAGAAATACAAATCAGTTGATGTTTCAACTTTGATCTTTTATTTCCTTTTAAATTTATCTCTAAAAGAAAAATAAATCGGAGTCGACTGAAAACTTCAGTTAACTTTGACTAATGTTTATGGAAACATTCAGACACCTCGTTTTACAGCGAGCTGTCTGAATCCTCGTTCGTTTTCTGTGAAGATTTTATCTGTTTATCTTGTTCCTCTTTCTCTACGTATAAACCGAGCAGTAGTCATCTGCATTACGCGATCATGATGTCACATATCGGTAATAGCAGCAACAGTAAGAGCGCGTCCTGCCACTGTGACTTCTCTCTAACAAAACTTGTCACAACACACGACTGCAATTGCAGTTAGATGGAATTTTGATGGATTCAAGTGGAATCTACAAAAGCACGATTTTTCTTTCTCTCTGTTCCTCTTTCTTTAAAATAAATATTTTTAAAAAAATTGGTAAAAAGAAAATCGAGATATTTTTTAACACTGGCCAACGTATGCATTTTATCTTTACAAAGCATGTATAAACATTTCGCAGGTCTTTATTCTGTTTTATTGCCGGGGAATTCTTTAAATCTTGGCTGTTGCACGAGGCTGTTCTCTTAAACGTCCACTTGGCTGAATGAGTTCTATGTGCACGCGAAGAAACTATTGACAAAAGCGGATCGTTAAGCGATAAAATATTGTCACGCATTTTATGTGTGCAAAAATACAACAAAAGGTTTATCTTTAGATGTGTGTCAATTTTTTTCGCGTATCAGCGAGAAGTCGCACTTAGCAATAAATCACAATAATTGATGTCTTCGTTCGGTATCAATAGTTCTAAGAATCTAGGATATTTATCCAATTATCCGTAGGGTTTCTTGAAGCACGAACCGCGCTTCGAAGAGTCCAATCGTTTCGAATCGCCCATCCTGCTTGGCGCGCGATCGCTCTAACAACGAGCTTAAGTCTCGTATAAATTATTGATTCATTTAAAACGACAGCCGAGAAACTCTCTCCCTCGCAACATTGTTGAAGGAAAATACGAACAGTAGAAATTAAATATTCTGATGATTGCAAAGAACTTTTTTCTTTTATCTTTAACACCGTGATCGCCGACGATAACTTTGTTACATAGTGCTCGCTACGATAGTTTCAGTAGGAAGAATACTGACAGTCTAAATGTCAAAATCACATTGAATCGATCCGACAGAACCCGTAGAACCCGCATTTGGAGGTAAATGTGACCTAGCTCCTGAGGTGAGAAATATAATTTACTCGATGTCGTAAAACAATAATATTGCAACAAACGCTAAACAAAACAACAAGTTGAGAGAAAACTTGTATTTATTTTTACCTTCAAAAGCGTAAATGAATGATACCATTAACATATCACGATTCAGAGCTATTTTCTATATTTTTCCAACAAAATTGCCTCCAAATTTTCCAAAGTTACAAAGCCAAATGGGTTCTCCAGGTTTGCTTCCGGTTCTCCCGCCTGATCGCTCACCTGATCGATTCGTGTTTGACCTTTACAACCGGACCGCCGTTCAAGGATGTCCTAACTCGTCGATTGCCGAGATTCTGGCTGGTTTGACGCGCGACGACGTTCCGCAGTGGTGTTTCGAGCGCGGCGCGTAGCGTTCTGCGGAACACGGCGACGAAATGCACCGCGACAGGAGAGAATAGACGATGAACGGAGAGAGGAGAGGAGAGGAGAAGTCCTCCTCTTCGTCGCGCACCTCTACGTCGACGCGATCGTTTGGACGGCAACGCGGAGGTGGTGGTGGGGTAACTCGTCTTCGTGGTCGCACACTCCGCAGCGCCGGCGCTGCATCGACCCGTCGCTCGGTGGTTCCTCGATGATGTACGAAAAAGACCAACAACTATCGGGCACTGACAAACCCCCCCGAACCCTGCGCGAATTATTCTTGTTTCTTCCGTCTTGGTTTCAGAATTTTTCAAATTTGTGATTAATTTTGCGTCCCCTAGTTTGTTCATCATCTTGTCTTGCTGAAGCAAAACTCCAACTCGCCCACTTCCATAACGATTTGTGCAAAGTAACCAAATCGCTAGAATCGTTCCATTAAAAAAGTAGTTCTGCTAAACGATGAAACCATACAACTCTGTCATCCACTTCCTTGCAGCTTTATTTGCTCCGCGAGCAGTTACCCTCTGTTTGCACTGTCAGATTGTTATCTGTCTTACACGACTTGGAACGCGCAAAGTGCAACCGTACATATTTCCTCGACGTAGGATCGTTAAATCGCAGTTGTGTGTGTGTATGTGTGCGCGCGCGCGCCACTTGATGGTGTAATTTTGACCGTTACCTTGAGCATTAGGCAAAAGTTCTCTGATTCTTATCTCTCCGTTATCTAGCGCGGTCTGATATCTATCCCGATCGATATTGTTCTTGGACTTACTCCAATATGTGGAAAACCATGCAATTATGTATCAAAACTTGTTGTGCTATGACATCAAATGTGATAGATATTCAAACAGTTTCAACATCAATTAGTAGCTATTATTATTATATAATAACTAGTTTTTCCTTTTTTATTTCTAAAATATTTAAATAAATGTAATATTTGTACTTGGAATATTATTAGTTTTTAATATTATAATGATAAAAAAATTATTAATCTCTCTTCTCAATATTACTTTTGATATGTTGTTTATAAAACTTCAATAAATTTAGCGTTTTTCAAATATCTTAATGTGCTGGCACTCAGAACAAATTGCTGACAAGGTAGCGCATATATTAAAGATGCGCGGTTTGATCAGCCCAATATAAAGTTTACATTATTACGCAACGCGCGAGAATCACACGGCTAACACATTAATGCAGCCTGATTACGACCGAGACAGCTAACACAGTGTGTTTTATTCGCTGTACAAACGCTGCTAATGCACACGACAGCGAAGTACGTTTATCTGCTCCGCGGGAATAATCTTTCATTAAAGGTGCCGAGCGCGCACACCGACATTGGGGGTAAAAATAGTTCTAGTTACCCTTTGACAAACGCCATGTCGTGGTTTCGGGTCAGTGAAACGTCCACAAAGGGTAAAAAAAGGATTATTCGTCATACGATTTTATATTCGCGCTATAAATATCGGAGGAAGTGGGAGAATATTCTCTCGTAAGTACAAAAACGTGTGACATATTAAAAAGAATTTTCAAATAAAATTTCTTCACAAATACAAAACCTTTTAGAAAAGCCGAATGCGAGTATAATACTTATGAACAAAGTTTATTTACGGCACACGTTAATGACCTGAAAAAAAATCTCCTTCGAGATAAAAATATCTATTTTACATTATCGTAAATATAACTTAGTTAATCCGATTGTAGAAACTCAATTTTTTATAAATGACCAAAAAATAACTATATCAATAATAGTTATGCGTATATGTCACCCAAAAATACAGATAGAATAATCAACAAGCAAACTTACTTTTCGACAGCATACCAGATCGAAGAGTAAGGATTTTTCGAGATGAGTGGGCTTTTGGGCGAACTCGTACTGACGGTTGACGACGATCTCGAGGATGACGACAAAGTCGATATTTCGCTTTCTGGTGAACGCGGTGATCGGTTCTCCTCGCTGCCGTAATTTCCCGATTGCCAGGAGTATCTTTTTCTGGATCGAGGACTGCTGCGGCTGGGACTCGAGCCCCGCGAGCTTGACACACTTTTCGGACTCTTGGGACTTTTGAGTCCGTTAGAGCTGAGAACGCGGACCAGTCGCAATCTCAAGCATGTATTCTTCTTGAATCTTGTAATACAGTTACCGTCGGTATCCGAAAGGGCCTGATCGACCGACTGTGAATTGCTCGTCATATTATTTAGAGAAAGAGAGAAAAAAAGATCGATTTTGTCAAACTCGCTTATATCAACACTTCAAAAATACTCGCTAATATTTCGAACGCGTTACATCGGGACGATGTACAGAGACCGACTGCGACAAAATTTCGTCAAGGAATAAGGTAAAACCCATAAAGCCATAGACTTCCTGCCAATGCTGACCGCATTCTTCCTGCTTCGTTATCAACCTTAAAAACCCTTAGATATAAATGGAGAAGGCGCTAATGATAGGAACAGGGAAAGTACAGCAAGAACGCGAAAGCGATAAAATCCTCAACATACGATGCTCGTCTAATCTAATCGGCACTTAAACTTTACATCTATCTGTCAAAGCTATTGTTACTACTCCAGTATCAAGTTTACTCTGCTATCATATCCAGCTGTTCCGAATACGATTAAATCTTTAAGCATAATCGCAATACTAAGTGCAAAAAAATAGAACAATTAAAATTAGAACAATTAAAAACTTCCCAATTGCCTACATATCGTCTGTATATATTTTATTTTTTTGTTTTACAGACCTACACTCGCTTGCATGATATGATACACTGCATAATACGATAGAATGATAATAAATAATCGGGAACACCGAAACCGCAAAAGAATGGCTTAGCCATTCGCGCGAAGAAGTTTTAACATTTCCTAGATTATCTCTTCGATGCAAGTAAAAGAATCAGGGTCGGTGTCAGGCCAGACCCTTGTGTCACTTTGTATCTGCAATTATCTACTTATCAACAATACCATAACAATTCATTACTATTCAAATATGTATTGCGAACATTTTGTGTGCCACCGAGAGAAATTCGTGAAAAGATGAACACGAACGAGACGATAACGAGGTATGTGATGAGATGATAATCGGACTAATGCCGCAAAATTCTCGCGACCGGTAACGTACACGCAGTGTAACGTCTACTTTGTCGATTGTTCTAGATAAGCGATTAGGTCACCCCTTTCCTGCGGTTTCTTCAAACCGGCAAACACCATTTTTGTGCCGGGAATGTACTTCTTTGGGTTCTCCAGGTACTCGAACAATGTATCTCTGTTCCAAGTAATACCTGAAATGAAAATTAGATGCGTGTAATATACGCACATCTCTATGTTTCAGTAGTTGTGATAAATAACCATTAAAAAGAATATAAGAACACAAACCTTTTGCTTTGTTGGCATCGGTATACAAGAAACCAGGAGCTTGACCGGTTTTCCTACCTATGAGTCCATGTAAATTGGGACCTACTTTGTGTTTGCCACCCGCCTCGACTGTATGACATTGTGCGCACCTTTGAATGAAGATCTAGAAAAAATGTTACTTTTAATAAAATAAAATTTAGAAGTTTTTATCATACATTTTATCACGTTGCTCTTTACTGCTTCTTACTTTCTTTCCCTTCTCTGGATCGCCAGCCGGAACACCCATATTTGGTTATATTTATTTGTGTAGTCTGAAGAAAGATTACAATTGGTTACAATTAAAAGTTAACTTTCAAAAAAAATTAAATATAAATTACACATTAATTAATAAATTGCTTATTACGATAATTACTTCTTTACAAATTGCTTATTGATTGCAAATGTTTCTCGACCTTTTGATCAACCTTGAAATACAAATACGTGCTGTATGTTTCGTAATAACGATTTCGAAAAATTGGCGCCGACAGTAAATCACAATTGTAATTGCACTTTTGCGCACCTTGAAGTGTCACGGCGTTTGTTCACATAGCCACAATTTATTTATAATTCGTATATTTTATATAATAATATGCACAATATTTTATTTACATAGAAGTTATAAAGTTATTGTCGATTGTAATTATTTTTAGACGTACGTATAAAATTATATAACGCATAAAGTGACACAAACTTGTGTTACATAATTTATTATTTCTAAAAACAATATTCTTTCCTGCTTTAATTGATTTTAAGAACGCATAGTGCACAATATTTTATCAATAAGCAAACTCTAATTGAATTATTTTCTTCACGTATTATACAAGACATCACATGTCCAGCGTGTCGTAATGACACACGGTCACACATTTAACAACGGGAATAACGTTTGTCATGAGACTCGTGAATGCTAAGAAATTACACTACGCCGATATCTAACTATTCTGAATGCGATAAAAACTTATTTATAAAACTTAGCTGTGATTAACGGTGTCACATGTCAAATTCTAAAACCGTGACGGATCGGAAATGATGACGTAGTTTAAAACAAGAAAGACATTCACGCGTGTGCATTTAAAAGTGAACTTTGATCTTTAATCCTGCAAATTTCGACTAATCCATATCTTCCGGTTTTTTCTCCGGGAAATTCGCGTACCAGAAAAAAAATAAACACCTGCGGTAATCGCGACTGACGATAATCATCTAACAACAATTTAGATTAAGATCCCGATAAGCAGACAACACAAAGTTTATCAGAGAAAGTTCTTTCAAAGCAATTTTACGGAATCGATCAACTGCTCTTTCGCGGCGATCTTGAAGTAGCGTGGAATTTTGCACGACCCCAAAAAACGACGCATGAATTGGAGCATTCTAACACTGGATCAGGGCCAGGGTTAGATTCCGTTACGTAAGGTAGGTCGTTCGTCTCACGCGTTTTGCGCGAACCATCCGAATGAAGGTGAATAGGGTTGAACAGAGAGAGAAGAAAATATATTCGAAATTCGACTTGATATTTTATTTCTCCGATAATTACTTTCACGAAAAAGGATTTGAAAATCGAATATTTTTGATAATTCGGCGGGAATTCCAGCGCTAGGTACGTTGGTTTTCGAGACGGAAACGCGAACACGTGGGATACGTCGAGAAAGATAGAGAGAGAGAAAAAATCAGCGGAAAAACCCCATTTATCTAGCCTAAGCATATTATGTGTGCGCACTTATCGCGTGCTTTTTTCCACACTTACCGCGAAATATCACAATAGAAATATCACTTCGTTGGCTCGTTGTCCGACTGTAAATGTCAGATCCGATCAATGGTGGACTCGCGGATGATCACGGGTTCCAACTGAGGATTTCAACCGTGGACTCTACGGATCTGTTCTAAGGGTATCTAGGCTGATGCAATACCAACGCGTATATTACTACACTCCCCGCCAACGAAGTTACAAAACTATTGCCATCAGATGGCATCAGTGTGAATTAACCACAAAGTTTTTATTTCATCAGAGAGAAGAGCGGCCACGACTCTCTTTCGGCTGCTGATTTCAGCGCCATATATCCACAAAAGTTGATGTAGAAACAACAGAACAATATTCACTTTCAGATGCAGACGGTATACTGTGTTTCTCACGCGCGCTTTACAGAAGCGCGAACGGCCGCGACACAATTTTATCACCAACTCGCCAATTAACGTTTACGCGAG